>CM076578.1:533092946-533253341 GCA_034641835.2 Pinus albicaulis
GGCAGTAGCATACCCAGACATATGGCCACCACAGGCGCCACTGTGACAGTCATTTAGGACTTTCTCAGCCTCTTCTAAGGGAAGGCATCGTCGGAGCACCGAATCTACTCCAATACGATATAAGGTATCTCCTACTATATGGTAGGGTTGGGACTGGTGCCGAATCCGACGGCGAACAGTTTTATCCAACTCAGACCGAAAAGTCGCGATCTGAAGATACACTATGATGTCACCGTACCAAAGATCACGAGTACTGATAAGAAAAAGCGTTTCGTCCGGTATGTGGTCTTCAGAGTGTGAGGGAACAGAGTCTGTAGGGAGAGAACATATCAAATCCGCGAAGACCAGTGATTTAGTTGACTTGGCAGTGGTGAACTCCAAGTCAAACTCCTGCAGGATCACGATCCATTTGGAGTACTTGCCCCCTAGTAACTGTCTAGAAAGAATATACGTCATAGGGTTGCAGTCTGAAACCACTGTTATCGTGCGCAAAAGGATGTAATGGCGAAAGCGTTGTACGGCGTGTACTGCTACTAAGGCCAACTTCTCGACATGTGCATAACGCGTTTCAGGGTCGAGAAGGTTCCGAGACAGGTAATAAACAACATGTTCATCACCGTTATCGTCATCCTGCACCAAGACCATAGCGATGGTGCTAAATGCGGCGGCTAGATACAAAGTGAAATCGCGGTGGTAGTCCGGAGGACGAAGCAACGGAGCATTGACTAGCAATGTCTTCAGCTTCTCAAAGGATTCCTGAGCAACTTCGTCCCAGTGAAAGGGAACGTTCTGCTTTAACAAACGAGTGAATCCTTTGGCCACCTCGGCATAATTCGGGATAAAGCGCCTAAGAAAATTCTCTTTCCCTTGTAGACTCTGTAACTGATACAGGGAGGAGGGTGATGGGAGATTTACGATGGCCTCAACCTTTAGAGGGTCAAGGCGAATTCCGTCTTTCGAGACTATAAAGCCTAAAAGACGGCCAGAATCAACGCAGAAGACGCACTTATGAGGATTGAGCATGATATTGTAGCATCTGCAATGAAGAAATATCTATCCTGCACCAAGACCATGGCTATGGTGCTAAATGCGGCGGCTAGATACAAAGTGAAGTCGCGGTGGTAGTCCGGAGGACGAAGCAACGGAGCATTGACAAGCAACGTCTTCAGCTTCTCAAAGGATTCCTGAGCAATTTCGTCCCAATGAAAGGGAACGTTCTGCTTTAATAAACGAGTGAATCCTTTGGCCACCTCGGCATAATTCGGGATAAAGCGCCGAAGAAAGTTCGCTTTCCCTTGCAGACTCTGTAATTGATATAGGGAGGAGGGTGATGGGAGATTTATGATGGCCTCGACCTTTAAAGGGTCGAGCGGGTCGTCTTCCCCGAGAGACTATAAAGCCTGAGAACGGCCAAAATCAATGCGAGAAGACACACTTGTGAGGATTGAGCACAGTATTGTAGCGTGCGCAACGAAAGATATGCGGCGGAGATGCTCGGGATGGTCCTCTCGCTTTTAAAATGGTGCAGCAAGTCGTCCGAGTAGGGGCCCCGGGCCCGATAGCGAAATATGTGAAAAACGTAGGACATCGCACGGCGAAACGTCAGCGCCGAGGCGTTTTTAAGCCCAAGACGGGAGGTTGCACACGCGAAAAGTGCCCCACGGACAGATGAATGTGGTCTTATGTTGATCCTCGGGTGCAATGTTAATCTGGTTGTAACCTGAGAAACCGTCCATTAAGGAGTAGATCTCACTTCCGGCGCAATCGTCGATAATCTGATCGATAAACGGAGTGGGATAATTGTCCTTAGGCCAGGCGCGATTGATATCGCGATAATCTACACAGACTCGAATGGTACCCTGCTTTTTATCGACAGGGACGATATTGGACACCCATTCTGTAAGGGGGATAGGATAAATAAAACCCGCGTTCAGAAGTTTTTCAACTTCTGCCTTGATAGCGGCGGCTTTCCGAGGATGCATGGGACGTAAGCGTTGGCGCACGGGTTTCGCACCTGGGTAGGTTGGAATCTCATGCACGACAATACTCGGATCAATTCCCGGCATTTCCTCGTAAGACCATGCGAAAACATCTCTGAATTCTTTGAAAAGCTCAGTATAGACTTGAATCTCCTCGGGAGAACAAGTCACACCCACATGAATGTTCTCAACAATCCCCGATTTAACGGAGATGTCGATTGGAACAGTCTGAGTAATGTTACTCAGATTACCCTCCGAAAAGACCTCGTGCATTAAGATCGGTGTTTGAAGAGGAGGGGAAGGAACCTGAGTAGCATAACGCTCCAGACAATCAGTCATTGCCCCCAAGTTGGGCATAAACGAGGAGCGATGATGTCCATCGCCCCAGGGCAGCTCCTCAAGAGACATAGTTTCAATGATAGCCTCATCTGAAGGAAAAGTCTCTCTGAGAGGATCAGGTGAATCAGCCTGACCAAGCCAAGGGGATTGGGAGTAGACGTCGAGAGCCATGCTCATCGGAGCATGCTGAGGAGGTGGAGGATCCGATGCGGCAACAATCTCACAGTAGCTGATCTCTACCGGCGTTAAAGGCATGGATTCTCCAAACTCATATACCTGCTCAGGTGTAGGAATAAGCCAGGGGTCATCAGTCCTGGACAACATGTTGACTTGAGCGGTATTCGGTGGCGGTGCGAGGAATATACCCATGAGAACAGGGTCCTTGAAAAGACCAGGTCCTATGCTGTCTGGGGGATTCGGAATTTGATCCACGTATGGCACGTTGTTCTCAGAGCTAGAGGTGAAAAATGACAACTGATCTACCGTGACAATCTTGCCCTCATGGGGGAACTTAATGAATCGAAAGACAGTAGACGGCACGCAGAGCATGGCATGGGTCCAGCTGCGGCCAAGAAGTATATTGTAGTTGAGTTTAGCATCAACCACTTCCACTTCCACGTTGACAGTTTTTCCCTGTAATGTGATCGCAAGACTCTCGAGAACTCCCAGGGGTTTAGACTCCCGACCATCAAATGCCTCGAGGGCATTGGGAGATGACGACAAGGCTGGAGAGCCAATGGCTTTCCAGCAGGCGGAGGACATAATGCAAGTGGATGCACCCTCATCTACGACGGCCCTATGAATGTTCAGACCATTAATCCCGACTTGAATGACCAAAGCGATTTGATGTGGAAGCCGGGGAGTAAAATTCTCCAGATCAAAGGTGAGAAGGCTCGAGTCGGCGGGATCGATACCACCGATGGCAGACAGTAAAGCCTTCCGTTGCGAAGGACAACTTTGAAGAACCTCAAGTGCAGACATGGCACATGGCGCCTGTGCCAGATCCTCAACGATACTGTAATGTTGAGCGGCACGAGCATTTGGATTGTAAGAGGATCTTCGAAGAACACCCTTGGGAGGTGGTTTCACAACGAGTTCGGGAGTCGTCTTCTCGATTTCTAATGGACCAGAGGTAGGTGGGGGAGGCGGCCCTTCCGCCACTGCCTTCCCGGGTGCCTGCCGCGGTTCATTGTAATCCTTCGACCGCGTAGCGATAGTGATAGGTGCATTAGTCTTCATCATGAAAACCTGAGACCCAAACGGTGCAGATGGTGACGCCTGTTCGACCATCTGGGTCTGCTGAGATGGAAATGGCTCTTTTAAAACAGCTGGAGTCCCTTTTGAGCCTTTAAGAAGTTGACTAACTTCGGACCGTCGTGGAAAATCCTTAGTGTAATGGTCACCTTCACAGATGAGGCAAGGGAATTTCGGCTTACGTTGGGAGCCATCCTCAGTTCGAGATTTAGATTCCGGTTTCGGGGCATCAGATCTTGATTTGCCTTTGCCCTTCTTTTTTCCCTTGGAGGATTTGTCCGCAGGATTGGCCGTTTGGAGCAGCATTCACCTCGATTTTCTTACCATAATCGGATGGGGTGGGATTAGCGGAAGGTATTGTTGGAAGAGTCAGCAGCATCCCCGCTTCCCATTCGAAGACTTCTTCGAATTTTGAGAAACGGAACCAATGACACCATCCCACTGGCGGGGGTAGTGAACCTTGGTGGTTCCGAGTAGTGGAGCATCGATCAAGATGTCATCAAGCGTGCCCGATTGCGAATAGGCAGATCCGTGCGGGCACGCGCGATAGCTTGTTCCTCCCGAAGTCTCACACGCTCATCGCGATATCACGAGCGATTTTATTCACAAAGGAGGTGGTGAACCGGTGAGTCAAAAATCGATCGGTATCGCAGAACGGTCAGTCGACGACGGCGCCGCCACTCATGTATGTGATCCGAGATGTGAGTGGCCGTGTCCTGCTTCAGAGAAGTCGGGAGGTGCGTCCCGGCCTCATACCGGACCGGTAACTGGAAATGCGTGAGGAAAGCCATGGCTAACGAGTTGAAATCTTGAAAAATACCACGGGATAGTTCTATGTACCACTTAGCAGCAGCTCCTGTTAACGTACGCTGGAAAAGACGCAAACGAATCAAATCGTCGACCCAAGAGTTAGACGAACACCAGAGGTGGTACGTCATCACATGCGCCTGGGGGTCTTCGCCGGCTTTGCCCTCAAACTTGGGACAATCTCCTGGTATCTTGGTGGGAACCGGAGGCCAATATGGATTATGCGAAATCGGATCATTGGTCAACTTTGAAACGTCCGGCAGGTCCAAGGTAGCCAGGAACGGCAATGGAGGGTTAACTGCCATGCCAGTCCCAGGATAAGGTCCGGTACCCATGCTCCACGATGGTTGTGAATATCCCTGCCCCCACGGGTTCTGTCCCGCAGGATTCTGACCATAGGGGGCATAGTTCGTATAACCAGACTGATTTGGATTCTGGTAACCATAGTGCGGGGCTTGATAACCAGGGTTCGGGCCCTGATTAGGCGTATGCCCCGTATAAGCAGCGTTTGGATTTGGCTGCTGAGCGTAGGTAGAACCAGGTGGAGGAGGATAATACTGAGAGCCTTCGGGGTGGTTATAGTTCGGTTGAGACTGACCATGAGGATAATAACCACTCTGAGGATGAGTAGGCTGCTGATAAGTGGAACCCTGCGGAGCCTGGTGCGTAGGGCGCAGCTGTTGATTTGGCTGCGACATTGAATGAACAGGCTGTTGAGCAGAGTGAACGGAATGAGAGGGTTGTCCTGAATGAACAGGTTGGCCCGACTGAGAGGGCTGGCCTAAATGACCAGGCTGGCCCGGATAACCAGGCGGCGCTGGTTGCGCAGGTTGACCTGGTTGTAAGTGAGCCCCAGGTTGTACCGGATGGGTCGGCTGGCCTGGAGGTGGAACAGAACCAGGTGCTTGCTAGAAACCAGTTTGGCCTGAAGCAGAACCATAGGGTGGTCCTGGCTGATATGCAACGTTAGAAACAACAGGATACTGTGGTTGCATCGGTAAAGAAGGCTGGACTTGCCCCCCAGGACCATAGGCCGGTCCCGGTTGATACCCCGGCTGAGGCTGAGCAGGTTGACCAGCAGGGCTATAATATGGTCCTTGCGGATTGTACAATGGCCCTTGCTGGCCAGCAGGGTAGCCTTGGATGGGCTGTCCTTGTGGGTCATACAGATAGCCAGGTTGGCCCGTAGGTTGGCCTTGGAAGGGCTGTCCCTGCGGGTTATAAGCCTGGTTGTACGGTAAACCTTGAGCATACAGATAAGCCTCAGGAGCAGGAAGGCGCAAAACCTCCCCGTGCTCGTCAAACTGACCTGGGAACGCATACACGGGAGTGCCATCCTGTGCATAGTGCGAAAAGAAGGATCGGTAAGGATCTTGGGGAACTTGTCCAGCTCCGGCGTTCGACTGTTGCAAAAACAACCGATACTCCTCCGGAGAGATATTCTCCGGTATAGCAGTAGCTAGGTAAACGTCTTCAGGAGTTGGCCCAGCCCTAGTAGCAGATGCTGAGACAACAGAAGAAGAGGCAGCCACACAAACAGTGGGCCGAACGGGAACAGAAGTGACGGGTGTCGAAGGGGACACCCCAGGTGTAGTGGCAGCTGGTCTCGACGCGGGAGATGATATCCCCATAGAGGCTGCAGCTGAAATGATCTGACCCAGAGATCTGTATCCCTGTGGTAAAGAAGGACTGGCTGACGACGTGGTAGCCAGCTCGGAGCCGTCTCCCTCAAACAATCTACGAGGGATGCGCTGAGAGTCATCAGACCCCGGAATTTCCTCACCAGAATCACTCATGGTTGATCCTGCTGTTAAATCACGCAAAAGGCGGCGAGGACTAGGAGGAAAAACAGCAGCAACAAACGGTGAACCCGATGTAAGAGAAAGGAAATCAGCTCCTAATCTCAATTCAGACACAGGGTCCGAAAAGGGCCAATTGAACTCAACTGGTCCTCCAAAGGGTTGCTCGGCGAGAACCGGTCCCCCGTCAGGAAACTCGGAAACAACAGACTGCTGTGGTTCAACAGAAGCCTCAGAAGCTTCTGAAGAATCATCCGTGTAAGGACTACCAGTAGACGAAACCGATGGTTCCGCCACTGTGGCCAAAGACTAGAAGAAAAGGGCACACACACACACGGGCTGAAAATGAGTTAAGACACACGATCAAACGGTCAACAAGCAATGTCTAAATAGGTGTGAAATCGTGGGCGATTAATTTTACCACATTGGAAAGTAAGAAATTCTACCGTTTCATGTTTCAAGAGTCGAGAAACGATAAAAAGATCACTCTATCTCTTTCAGAGTTGACACAAGCGTGAAAGGACAAGCGCTTGACGGTCTTTTCAAGTTTAGGGAGTCAGAAAAGACCAAATGACTGCTCAGGAAAAACTAGGCACAAAGGGTGTACCAAATATCCGTGAACTGCAATATACACCTTGGTTTCCAAAATGAAACAGAAATCGACCAAGGACTTTCCGTACGTGCAGGTAGTCTCCCCGAATGCTGTGTTCGGTGTATCACGGGTATAGGGCGGCAGACTCGGCTTCCTATGGATAAAGGATTGAAAACCTATAGGGGTCTCCCTTTATATGCGCGACGGTACGGGGAGCGCAAGTCCGTACTAGCGCTGTCTAAAGCCAACAGGCGAACGACAGCTGCTAGGTTTAACGACGCCGGAACACGTCTCTAGCCTAGACCTTCTAAATGTGTTTCGTTAAGTTCCAATGTTGCCTTAGGTTAATTGAATAAATTTTACGGTTGATCTTCAATTAAGTTTCAATTTCCAGGCCCTATCGTATGTAGTGTCTCGAAAGACTCCTAAATGCAAAGCTATATGCCACAGTGCAACATTTCGTTCGATGAAAACTAATTAGAGAAGAGTTGAGAGCTTTTACACAAACGAAATGAAAGGAAACCAAGCAACGAGATCTCTAATGCAACTAACGCAATTGACAACTTTTCATTCAAAACACTAATCACTAGTGATATGGAAAAGATCACAATTTGCACTAATTAACAAAAGCAAAAGAGATTTTATTTATTTATTTTCAATGTTTAATAGCTAATATGCACTAAACAAACTTGAAAACAAATGGAGCAACTTGAGAAACGATATTTAAGAGAGCGAAACAAACATATTTCACTCAACAACACAAGCAATCAGATCCCCAAATCGACCAAAGTCTCTCAAAGCAAAGAAAAGACTCAAAAGCTTCCAATGGACCGTGTGATCTAGGTCCAAAGCAAGACCAAACGAGTTTCGAATGAAGAAATGAACAATCACCCAAAAATCGCAATAAAACAATGAACAACTACTTAGAGAATGTGGAGAATCAATCAGATAGTTGACAGGACAATCAAAACACCAAAACTCCCAAGGAGGGCTCGATACACTAAGCCACTAGATGCCCTAGGGCTTAAAACGTGAAATCGGTAGATAGAAGCAAACAACCAAAGGACAGAGGTGAATTCCCAGCCAAACAGGACTCCAACACGCTCAGGCAGTCGGAAAATCAAGAAGAAAAACACTGATCAAATTCAGAGAGCTCAAAAATGAGAAAACTCAAAAAACTTACAGGGGTGGCGCGACTGTAAGTGTGAAACTGGCGCCAGAAAGCAATTGGCGCGGGTTGAACAAAGGCAACATGCGCCAATTGGCGCGACTGTCGCGTTAAAAACCACGCCAGTCGAGTTTCTCAGCCAAAAATTAAAAACAAGCTACTCCAGAAACAGACCAATGCAAGCTAAGCAATCCAAGAAGCAAAAACACACAAAGAACCCAACCCAAAAGGTTCATCAAGCAAGGAAAAGCAAGATACAAACGGCAAGGCAAGACAAAGACTCCAAGTTGTTCAGTCCGTAAACCAAACCGGAGATTGACTGAAGTAGCGTTGATCTACTCCGCTAATGCAAAGCAGAAGCGTTTCGAAGGCTATCTGGCTGTACTTCAGGCTCCGTCTATAGTTTACAAATCAAACAACAAGCTGGATCCCCAGCGGAGTCGCCAATTTGTTGAGGAGGTAAATCCCCTCTGCGGACAGAGGCGATTCCTACTAGCCCAGCAGGGGTCTAGCAACAAACAAACAATGTTATGACGCAAGTTCCTAATTAAGAATGAAAAGGCTGGAGATAGAAGCCTACCTGGATTCCAACGCTAGGATATGAAGAAGAAGCGTCCCCGTTCCTCAGCCTTGGCAGATCACAATCCCTCCACGATCTCCGCGGATGAACACCTGCACATGGAAGAAACGAACAGATACAAGCATAGAAACCAGCATGCGTAACTAAACATCAGTCAGAAAGGACATTACTCGCATTAACATGATGGAAAACGGAGTGGAACCATAATCATAATCATCTATTAAATAACCAGCGAAGAAAGATTACAACCAAGTTCTAACGTCGCGGTCTCCTTCGGACGGGTTTCCAGTAGTCCACGTCTCGCAAAGCTCGCCAAGGAAAGGGAAAACCTCTCCAGAGTCTCGTGACAATGGTCTCCTTACTTGAGTCAGCCTTAAGGGAAAGAGAGGGTTCTTTACAACACAAAGGCTCTTGGGAATATGGAGATTCAGAGCTTAGGCACTTCAAGACTAGCTTGCCATTGATTTGAGCAAGCTTTTATAGATGGGGAAGGAGGAGTTGGGATTCCTATTATTATGGGATTGGCCCTATCAACAAGGAAGGTTCCATGGGAGGTGGCAAAACCACTTCCCTCCATAGAACTCCCGCAGCCAACCTCCCAACTCAAGATAGGTGATGGTGTGTGAATTTGTTAGAACTCAACTTCCGCCATCCTTATTTAAAAAACAACTCCCAAATTGGGTGGCGCGACTACGGCTCTATGACAGAGTGCCAGGTGGCGCGGCCCCTTTGCAGTAATTTCCCCATTGGCGCGAGTATTAAACTGCTTGCCCGCGCCAATGCCAAAAGGGATGTTTTTCATGACTTTTTCAAGGAGATGTCTCAAGGGCAAATGAAGCTCATGTTCAGAGGGATGCATTGATGATGATTTCAAGGCATGACAATGTTCACAAGTCACAGAATGGGTCCTCCATTGTGCGGGATGGGAAATGGTAAGGAGACGGTAGACAAATTGCGTGTAACGAATCTCGCCCCAGCCAATGCAAAAAGGGATGTTTTTTATGATTTTTGCAAGGAGATGTCTCAAGGGAAAATAAAGCTCATGCTTAGAGGGATGCATTGATGATGTTTTCAAAGCATGACAATGTCCACAGGTCACGGAATGGGTCCTCCATTGTGCGGGATGGGGAATGGTAAGGACGGTGACAAATTAATGTGTTAACGAAGGTATGGCATGCAATGCGGGAGAAGTGGTGAGCCGGGATGATGAGGGCGAACTATGGCACAGGAGATTGGGCCATCTTCACCATGGAGCTTTGAAGATTCTGCAGCAGATTTCTACTGGACTTTCTAAGGGCACTCTTGCGCAGTCAGATCAGTGCAAGGGGTGTACTTTAGGGAAGTATGTGAAAGCCACCTTTCACGAGAAGGATAGTCGCGCCACGGCGATCCTTGAGAGAGTTCACACAGACGTGTGTGGTCCTTTCTCAGTTGCTTCGACAGCAAAGCACAAGTATTATGTGATCTTTGTTGATGATTTCTCTCGAAAGTGCTGGATCTTCTTCATGCAGAAGAAGAGCGATACATTCGCGGAGTTCTGTGAGTTTAAAGCACTGGTCGAGAAGGAGTCGGGGAAGAAGGTGATTGCTCTAAGGAGTGATAACGGTGGTGAATTCATCTCGGCTGAATTCAAGGAGTTCTGCAGCGCAGAAAGGATTCGGAGAGAGCTCATCGCACCCCATAACCCACAGCAGAACGGGGTGGCTGAGCGGAAGAACAGAACGATCGTGGGTGTTGCACGGGCGATGTTGCATGATCAAGGCCTACCCCTTCACTTGTGGGCTGAGGCATGCAATACAGCAGTGTATGTGCAGAACCGTTGTCCTCACAAGGTTCTTGGCATGAGTACACCAGAGGAGGCTTATTCTGGCAAGAGGCCTGATATTTCCCATTTACGGATTTTCGGATCTCCTGTCTACATGCATGTGACGAAGGATGCAAGGAGGAAGCTGGATCCAACTGCTGAAGTTGGAATATTTGTGGGGTACACTGATACACCTCACAACTATCGGGTGTGTGTGCCAGACAGTCGCAAGACTGTTGTGCGACGGGATATAAAATTCCAGGAGGAGAAAGCCATGCAGTGTTCGCTTGAGAGGGAGCTACACTTGCATGCAGATGAGGAGATGTTAGTTCCTAAGGAGGAGCTTCCGGATGTGGATCAGCCACAAGAGGAAGTTCAAGAGGTGGAAGAAACCACCCACGCAGCGCCAACCATTAGAGGGCGCATGCACACTACAGAAACTGAGCGACTGGCTCGAGATGCAGAGAAGGTTGTAGGACCACCTATAGCACAGCGCAGACAGAGACAGTCACCGGATCGGTACACTGGATACATGGCTCTTGTGAGTCAATGTGTTGTGACGGAGCCATCCTCTTTTGAGGAAGCTGTGGAGGAACCCGCATGGGTTGATGCCATGATCGAAGAATATGATTCGATCGTCGGGAACAGTGCATGGGAGATTGTCCCAAGACCGGAGGGGAAATCAGTGGTGGGTTCGCGATGGATCTACAAAGTGAAGCAGGCGGCTGACGGGAGTGTGGAGAAGTACAAGGCGAGATTTGTCGCCGTGGCTTCTCACAGATCGAGGGGATCGATTATGAGGAGACCTTTGCACCTGTCGCAAGGTACTCTTCCATACGGACGATCCTTGCTCTCTCAGCGCAGATGGGGTGGCACATTCATCGGATGGATGTGAAGACTGCATTCCTCAACAGAGTCATTGAGGAGGAGGTGTACATAGAGCAGCCTAAAGGTTTCGAGATCTTCAGCAGTGAGTCGCATGTGTGCCAACTCAAGAGAGCACTGTACGGGCTGAAGCAAGCACCTCGTGCTTGGTACACTCGGATAGATAGCTACTTCACCGGGCTTGGATTCTCCAAGAGTGAGGCGGATCCAAACCTGTACCAGATTGTGGTGGAGGGGAAGTTGCTGATCATCGTACTGTATGTAGATGATCTGATTTTGACTGGCGATGAGCAGTTGATGCTTTCATGCAAGGAGGATCTTGCACGAGAGTTTGAGATGAAGGACTTGGGCATCCTTCATTATTTCCTGGGATTGGAGATTTGGCAGCGCAGCGGAGGACTGTTTGTTTCTCGGGGCAAGTATGCCCGGGAGATTCTGGAGAGGTTCAACATGCAAGGCTGCAAGCCTGTTGACACTCCTCTTCCTGGTGGTTGGAGGAAGGAGGATGCTACTTCAGCGGAGGTAGTGGATGCCACTGTCTATCGACAGTTGGTGGGGTCGCTTATGTGTCTGGTCAATACACGACCCGATATATGCTATGCAGTTAACCAGCTTTCGCAAGCTATGGTTAAGCCTACCAAGCTCTTTTGGAAGGCAGGCAAGCATGTATTGCGCTATATCAGAGGCACATCGAGATATGGTCTATGGTACAGACAGGAGGATGGAGTGAAGCTTTCTGGCTTCACTGATGCAGATTGGGCGGGGAGTCCAACGGACCGGAAGAGCACTTCTGGAGGAGTTTTCAGCATTGGGTCGACAGCAGTTTCCTGGTACAGCAGGAAGCAGAGATCCGTGGCACTCAGTTCAGCAGAGGCCGAGTACATGGCAGCAAGCTTGGCTGCATGTGAGGCTATTTGGATGAGGAAGATCCTCGCGGGTTTGTTCAGGTTGCATTTGGAGCCTACAGTGATCTACTGTGATAACCAGAGCTGCATCAAGCTCTCGGCTAATCCAGTTTTTCATGATAGGTCCAAACATATCGACATCGGGTACCATCATATCAGAGATTGTGTTCAGCGGAGGATCATGATGCTTTCATATGTTCCCACGGAGGATCAGGATGCCGACATCCTGACGAAGGCGCTCACCGGGAGCAAGTTCGAATTCCACAGAGGCAGGATAGGGATTGCAGATAATCCATATCTTGCTGAGAGGGAGTGTTGAGAATGCAGCAAGATGATGGAGCTTAGTGAAATGAAGTCGCCTTCACTAAGTGGGCCCGCAGGCAAATTCTGGCGCAAAATCTATTTTTAGACTATGTCTATTTTTAGACATATGGAGCATGATTCGAGGATTCCAGTTTGAGATTCTTGGAGTATGCGACATGTTGGTAAAAATAGATGAGACTCTATTTTTAGGTCAAAAGAGGTCAAAGTCTATTTTTAGACTACCTCTCCTAAAAATATGGAAGTCAAATATTATTTACCCTTAATAATATTTAGACTCTAAACAACAGTTTACTCTCTTGGAGCACTTCAGTTCGAGCTACAGAAGTGGCTCATGCATCTGACAGAGGAATCACGTGGTTCCCAAGGGTTTGATGGCATCATGCACATGACTTCCATGGACTTTAGTGGCAAGTTTGGAGGGAGTACATATTTATAGGAGTTTAGTTTCATGGTTCAATCAGCGCTGAGATTAGTTTAACTAGCTAATCAATTAAGAGGAGTGGAGTGAATTAAATATTATTTAATTCATTAATTAATAATCACATCAACTCAGAACACATCAAGCCACTGCTGGTAAAGCAGTAGCTCAAAGGAGACCACAAAAGAGGTAGATGAAAGGGTGAGATAGCTGGTCATCGCTGCAGGATCAGCTGTACAGATTTGCACCACACTGAGCAATTGTCCATGACAATCACAAGCAGTCAGCCAAGAGACTCAACGGATCTCTATAGACAAAGCAAAGGATTACAATAGAGGTAAGGTAATATGTTATTTTAAAACGCAAATCTGCTCAAAAACTAGCTACTCTGTGGACTTCATGAGAGAGTACTGAGTACTTGTGAGGAGTATTGTACTTGTTTGGTTACATGATTTCTCCAATATAATATACACAATAGCTGCGGGGTTTTCAGCTATAGGCTTTCCCCATACATACTGAGTTAATGTGTGATTGATTTGATGTGAGATTGCTTCTATTATTTCCGCATGTGACAATTAATTGTAGATGAGATTATGTGTTATGCATGCAATTTGAAATTGATGTGTAATCGGGTTAATCTCCATTGAATAAGTGATTTATTCAGCTAATTTCTACAGTTTCCTTATCTAGGAAATGACTTGCTGGATGCTCAAGGATTATGAAAGAAGGTCTCACAAGACAAAGCATTGGAGTTAAAAAGGTTTTCCAAGAAACAAAGGTATGTGTTAGATCATGAAGCTTTGTTATTCTCTTTGAAAAATCCATTCTACATTACTAACATTGATGTGTCTAGCTCTCTTGAATCTTAAAGATTCTTATTTGGGATGATTCATCATTTGATAAATCTATCCACCTCATATCTTTGATTGTTTGTATAAAATAATCCTAGAAAGGTTCTCTGGAAAACCCAACCTAAGGGTATAGTATTAATATGTGAAACCCTAAACCTACTTAGGGTTATTGATGAAGAAATTGCTATTGTATTTTGATGATGTTTTGGATTTTGGTGTGATCATGAAAACCCTAACTTGTTAGGGTTGAGTGATGTTGTTTAAGATCCCAAACCTTTGAAGTTTTGGTATAATAGGGTTTTCTTTATTATGAAACGAAACCCTAGATTTTTAGGGTTTGGTTGGGTCTATAAGCAATACTCTTGTCTTGTCTTTAAACTAAGGTTCTAGAAATGAAACCCTAGGTATGTGTTCATTTGGTTGAAACCCTAGCCTGGTCTAGGCTAGTATATGTCTAATGAATTAATATTGTCTGAGATATGATGTGGTTGATAATGATTTCTTAGATATGTGTGTTGACCTAATGGTCATAAGTCCCAGTGTTTGGAAACAAGAACTAGTAAAAGTTTGAAGTTCTAGGATGATGTTTGGAAAATCTATGGTTTTGCAACTAAACCCTAGTAATAGTTAAATTCTCTAGCATAAAATCTATATAATGCTTGCTGATAATTTGTAGATGGAAAATATAGGGTTTACATTAAACCCTACTAGAAGATATTCATGTTGTTAATCAAGCTATGATTGATTTTTAGATCTCATGTACGAAATCTATGGTTTACATGAAATCCTAATAGGAAGCCTAACATGTGAATTCTAAAATTTTTTAGATTCACTTATTTGGATTGTTTGTAGGGTTTACTATATGAAATAACTTGTCTCCTTGTCGTGATTTTAAGGCCCTAGATATAATAAAATTGATATCTTAATTGAGTTGTTGATGTGATTTAGGGTTTGCAACAAAACCTAGGCAAGAAGTTGAAGCATTGAAGTATAGTCTCTTGTTGATTATGTTTGTAATGTCTAATGCTTGCGCTACTATAAGATTTTGTTATGACTAACTTCATGCTTCTATAGATTTGGTTGTACTTGCTATCTAAGTTTTGCAGGTACATCATATTCAAGATGGTAAAGATGTGCGTGAGAGAAGTTGATATGATAAGCATGATAAGAAGGATGGAAGCCATGAAAGATTCTCCCACATCGAAGGAAGAAGTGGATCTCCCTAGACTGAGAGGGAGCCTGGATAAAAGAAATCTCCTTGGTTAAAAGGGAGGGCATAACATAGTATTGATTGGAGAATGAAGGATATGTTGTTGTATGAGGAGTAGGGAAAATGAATCGTTTGTCAAAAGATTTGATTGGTAGTCCTACTGAAATAAGTTGAAAAGCAACATCGAAACCCTGAACATTTCTTTTTTGATGATGTATATTTGAAAGTGTATTATTGATTAGGGTTGTGTTTTTACAAGTGAATCTCTCAAAGGTTTTATAACATGTTGGTTTCCGATTAATTTTATCAGGAGAGATTTGTTGTTAAGGCTTTGTGAGTGAAGCATTGCTTGGAAGGACATCTGGTCAGCACTTTGTATTAATGTCTGGTAGGGAAGGTGGCATCGGGTGGATGCACACCTAGATCCTTGGGTTAATGGTTAGTAAGTAACCTTGATGGTACCTAGAGAGGTTGAAAGCTTTATTCCATCTTAGTGCCACTTGGATAGAATGCCTTGGTTAGGAATCTAGTCCATGGCATTGTGGTGCCTAAACTGTTGAGAGAAAAATTGATAGATTACCCTGGTCAAGAATCTAGTCCATGGCATTGAGGTGCCTAAAAATTCTTCATGGTTCGCATAGTTGAGATCTTTTGTGTACTTGTATATTATGAATACCTCCTTAGTTAAGAGATAGTGTTGATGAATGTAACTAGGTTCGTTCTTCATTAATTTATTTGAGTCACTATGTAATGTACTTGTCAAAAGAATAAAGAAAATAATTGGTATTATTATTAAATGACTTATTAAAGCATGGGTTTCATGCATTATGTTTTAGATCAAAGTCCCCATTGAGGACTTCTAGGATTTATTTTGAGTTTATAGTGTCAATGTATATTTAAAGAGACCCTTCTTGGGATTTTGAATCATGTAAAAAGGTTTAGTATTGAGTCAAATATGATTTATGGAACATCCACACCAAGTCGGCCTTAAAGACATCAAGTCGGCCTCAAGTCAAGTAATTCAAACTCACCTCAAGCTGATATATACAAGAAGATCGAATTCATTTGGAACATCATCTCTCTCACACATAAATTCGATATCTATAGTGTGTAGTCAAGGAAGAAGCTAAAAGGGTTGCGAGTTTGCACAAGCTAAGAGAGAAAGGGAAAATAGAAATTTTGGTCTCTCTCTCTCTCTCTCACACACACACACATGCTCTAGATTGGAATATTGAAGTCCCTCATTGTTTTGATGCTACCAGTTGTTGCATGTTGTTGCTACCAAGACAAGATTAGGTCGAAGTTGCCATTGTTGGATGTTGGTGCCTTGAGTCAAAATTGAACTCCCTAAGTCAAGATCGAAGTCTTTCCTCCAAGATCGAAGTCTCTAAAGCGAGGTTGAAGTTTCTGGGTTGAAGGAAGTGCTGCATAGTGTTGCTGTTGTTGCCAAGTCGAAAGTAGGATCAAGAAGAAGGCTGACTTGGTGTGGAGGAAATGTAAGTCATGGTCTAGAGTCTTAGGAAAACTATTGAAGGAAGAATTATTGACTGGGTTTTCCCGTAGAGTGGAGTTTTTCCCTGGCTGTCTACCTATATATGGTGTCCTTAATCTATGTGTTATTTCTTTGATATTTGCTTGATGAACTAAGAGAAAAGAAGCTAATAAAAAACTAATAAGAATATAGAAACATCACAAGTAAATTATCAAGAACAAGAAAATATTTCTGCCTTTTTTATTTTCTAACATCGTGGATGCTTCAGGGGTTGGATTGTGCAAGTCTATTGAGCATTATGGTAAAAGGAAATTGCCTTGGAATTATTATACATTTGATAATAGATTTGTTGATAGGAAGCCACACTACCTTGTTGTACTTGTTGTAACATTCTTTATACCAATAAATATCAATCACCTACCTTGGGTGTTGCCTATACATTTGTGTTGTGGATTATTTATTTGTTGGATGTTATTGTTCCTTACTTTGCAATATGTTGGCTAAGTATTGGATAATTTGCTAAGTGTTAAAAGTATTTCTAGGATGTTTTAAAGGCCATAGTTGGATGTGTGGTTGTTTTTGAATGAACTTTATTGAGTAGGACTTCATAGCATTTGATAGATTTTAGCTTAAGGGAAAATTTTTGGGTATACCTTAAGGGAAGAGGCATAGTTTGGTTGTAGTATGTGTATGTTGGTCAAGCCCTTGCAATTGAGGCAAGACAATGTTGGACAACCTCGGGTACCAAAACAAACTTTGGAGAAGCTAATGGTTACAAAGACAAATTTTGGGAGATTGTAGGTTCATGATAGGTGGTAGTAAAGCTTACTCTTCACCATTTTCTAAAGGAAAGATGGTATCGAACAATGTTTTAAAAAACAAGCTGAGTCAACTCGATTGAGTTGATTAGAGACTGTATTGACTCATCCTCTTGGTCAATTCAAAGACTAGTTTGGTACTGAATCGATCGAGTAAAAGCCTGACTTAGCCAATTTGGCATCAAACTGGCTCTAGTTAGCTAAGTAGCTACTAGACCTCACCATGGAAAATTCAACAAGCAATGATCAATTTTCTTTTATCCAAAAAACCTAAATCCTAAACCCTATCAAAATCTTTCCTTGGAGGACTTTGATTTCACCTCATGCGGTTTGAGCAAAAACATTGGCGATTAATGGTGATGCTAAATTCTTAAAGTAAAATAATACAAATGGAAAGATGAAGGAAATGAGATGAAAGAAATGTCAACATTTACTTAAATTTTTAACATTACCATTATTGTTTTAGGATGTTTGAGAGATGTTCCAACCTCATCAAACTTATATGGAGAAGGTAGTATTTCATATTCCATTCAAAATTCAAAGGGCTTAGCAGTTTTTATGATCAAGATTGGTAGTGTTGCAACATTTCCATTGGATTCTATCATGTATGAGGGTTGAGATTGGCATTTATTCAAGAGACTCGAGCCCTTTGTGTACTTTGATATTGGTGGTATTGATTGTTGAACTCCTCTATCATGGCCTTAGCAAAACTGTACCCTTCACTCACACCAAAATCATTGATTAGGCATGTTAAGCTTCTTCTACCATATTACAAGGATTGCATTAGGCAATTTCATTAAAATGGAGTGGTGTGGACTTCTTTCCCTAGAGGATAGACAAGAGGTGAAGGCTAGACAATAGGCCAAGGGTGATACTAATAATGAGGGTCTCATTGGAAACAATGGTGGAATATTGCTTGTCATTTATGTTTGTCATTTCAAATGTTCTTTGCTCCTTTATTCATAATGCTTTCTCTCAAAATATCAATAGTTTTTTGCAAACATTGTTTGGAATTTTTAAAATATATTTTTCATTAAAATTCAAATATTTTATGCATTTTATAGTAAATTGAGTCATTGATATCGAATTGGTCTGAGTCAGTTTGAGTCTGAGTTAGGCTTTGCTATTGATGGTGGAATGCCCTAGTTAGAGTTTGGAGAGCATTGTTGAGTCCTAGCTCGTGATAAGCTTGAAGGACTATCTTGTACCGACATGTGATATATATTGTGGGTATATATTTATAACTTCATTCTTATGCATATATGAAGTGTACTTTCTTTTCCAAACATTGCGTACTTGTAAATCTGATTTTTAGTATATATTCTCATAGTGGTTGAGTAGTTTCTAGAACTCTTTGGTGTGCTTATTTCTCATGAACAATTATGATTGTACTAAATTTTCTATAATCAAGTAATTTTCAGGACTTCTACATGTTGAAATTTGTGCCCTAAGCACTGGAAACATATTTCTCTTGAAGTACAATTGTGTGGTGTTAATTTTTTTGGACTGCCTTGCATAATTGGTTGGCAAAAATGAAATATATACTGCTATAATTTATATTTCAGATTCAGCCCTACAGTTGAAATTTCACAGGAAATAGATCCAAGGAACGTCAAAATTGAGTTGAAATTTCTAACTTCCACTTTAGCAATGATTCTCAAAATTTCCACATCAATACTACCTTTTAAGAAGCTAGCTTTGGAAACTAATGCATGTTTATGTGAGGCGCTAATTGTTATCTTGAAGCTACTCCACTAATTATTATTTTTTAAATATAAAGCAACCACAACTACACTACTTTAATGAATATCCCTCACTCCACTTGGCGAATCCTAGCATATAGGAATAGTGTTGGAAACCTTAGAAAGTATGCATGATTCTCATCATGGGACCTAGTGAGGTATTCCTCACCATGAGAAACCAATAAGATAAGATAAGATAAGATAATTTTATTTATGTCCAACTATTGACCACAAAGTAGGTCAAAGGGACTGTTGAGTACAATGATGTCCATACAATGCGGGAGAACCAAACGATCTTCTATAAAAGATACAATGCATGAAATGCCTTGGAAGAGAAGATCCAGGAGCTAATGGGTCTAAGGATCAAACCCATCTATCCCAACATCCGAGGCTGAATGGAGAACACTGAAGGAAACTCAAAAAAGTTTGTTGGCTCGATGAAGAGTTGGTGGAAAGTGCGGACTATCCACTAAATCATTTTCTCGGGGATTTCGCACGCTGCTGAGGTCTGGAGGACCCAGTTCATCCCCCAGGAATATATTTGAGAAAAATCTGCTGCTGAGATCTCATGTGGTGGGGTGAGGTCCGACAAATCCTCATTGATCTAGAGTCTGGATATGTATTGGTATCAATCGGTCTCTTGGTGCCCCTGTCTGAAGGTAGTACTCTGAAAATGTCGTGATCCTCTGTGTGGGGTCTAGTTTGATGGGAGGCTGAAGAATATGCGCTCGAAACCTGAGAGCCTCCTGCATATATAGGGCCAAACATCCCTAATCGGGATACTTGAAAAATTCGGCGAGGGCCTGAGAATCTCTGAACAAGCAATGGAACCTTCCTCTGATCTCGTAGTAGACATGGAATCCAAAAATGAAGTGCACCTCAGTCTCCACTTCCTGTAATTGACATACCTAGCAGATTCCGTCTGGTCTATCAATCTTGTGGTTAGTCTTTACCCGAAGTCTATGAGAACCTACTCCGAATTGGCTTAGATTAATGCGAAGAGCATGCATCTAGTGGTGAAACATATAGTGGGGTTGAACAATGAGTCTGTCTCTCAAATCCAGGAATTGCTTAGCATAGAAGGCCATCTTTGGGCATAACCCCCCCTGAAGGATTGACCCATGTGACCTGGAAGAACTGCCTGTAAATGTCCTCCTTGATGATCTTGTTCAACTCTTGTCTAGTAGGTAAAAGGTGACTAGGAGCATCTAAGGAATATTGGAAAGGGGGGAGACAATCCAACTGAATGCCCACTGACTCTAAGAGATCTGAAACTCCTGTAAAACAACATCTGGCCTGACCCGAGGGAGTAGAATGAGAAATAGTCTCAGAAGAGAAATATGCCAAGTAAGGATATCGATCCCTAATCTTTATCGAGTCTGCAAAGCCCTAGACATGATGCAAGAATGAAACCAATTTGAAGGTCGTATTAAGTCAAAAGGGCTGAGCTCCAAACTCTGCAAGGATGATGTGTTGAGGTACAGTTTGTTTGCATCTAATGATGCAACGGAGAAGAAGAATATGGACTCTCTCAACTGAAGCCCAATATGACTCAAGTAAAGATGATCCCCAAATCTCTTAGCCCTATAGAACAGTGGGACAGATCAAGGTGTCCATGAGGCTCATTTTGGACGAGATGTCCTGGAAGTGATGTCAAAAGCACTGTCTCTCGAGAAGGGCCAAGGATCCATATCCTTTGTTGATCCAAGGTTGAAGCCTTGGTCACAAACTGAAGTAGGGACCTAAGAATTGCACCAGCAAGTAAGTATACATGTTGGTGAACTCAACCTCCTCCCCTCTAAATAGGAAGTGAAGGTCTGAATTTTTCTTCACCCCATTGAAGATTATAACCTTGGTTTACCCAAGTTGACCGTCAAATATCAAAGATCACAAAACAGAGCTAAGGCATTCAACGGACTCTGTAGTCCTTTTGGGGATGAGGAGAGGAGGACCACGTCGTAAACAAAGAGTAGAATATATATCAGAAGCTGGTGAAGAAGGCAACCATCAGTGTCCTAGATATGCTCGTGGAGAAATGCCTTGAACTCGTCAATATAGATCCCTAATAGGGTAGGGGGCAATGGACAACCCTGTTTAACCCCAATAGTGCTTTGAATGAAATCAAACATCCCATGAGCCGTGTGAAGATGACCAAGGACAGACTCATATAGGTGCATAATAGCTGTCAATAGGGTCGCAAAGATGGCAGTATCTCCAAGTCTTTGGAGTAAGGCTTCCCTCAGGACATAGTCAAAAATTTTCCAAAAATATATGAAACAACATTAAACTTTCGAAGAGCGGTGTCGTGCCTCCTCAATCAAGGTGTGGAGGGTGAAGATTTGGTCAATGGTCTAATGAGTCGGTCGAAACCTACCTATCCCCTAGATTTAAGTTGTCTCTGCTCAAGATCACTGGAGAGTTTCCTATGTAGAACAATAGCATACAACTTCGAGTATACGTGGCTCACCATGATCATTCTGTAGTTATTTGGATTTGAGATGGAACCTGATTTTTGGATCAGCTGGATGATGTGGTGTGACCATGCCGATGGAAAACCTTCACAGATTACATGGTTGAAGAGATCAACCAACTAGCTAACCAACGCACGAGAACCATACTTAAAGAACTCTGCTTGGTAGCCTTCCTCATCGACTGCTTTGTTGTTGTTCATCACCCAAATGGCCTCTCTAATATCTCTGTTTGAGAATAGGTAACATGAAGAGGGTGGGGAGGTAACATGAATTTGGGCCTGCCCATGAATATCATAAAGGTTGGAAGTGTGAGAGAACATGAATTTAGTGTCGAGGTCAAATGCAAGAGGGGAGTGTCGGGGAGTGATGGTACCCCATAATTCTTTAGGGGAGTGGGCAAGGAGAGCAAAAATTTATCGTCGTTTATGAGAGACAAAGAGTCATTTCTTGCGATAGAGGAGACAACGATAAGAAGCTTTGAGGTCAAAGTAGAAGGGTTGAGAGAGGGTGAAAGCATATCGAAGTTCTCGATGTAGAGTCTTGCATTCGTCATCGTACCATTTGTTTATGGGGCAAGATCCAAATTTTGGGGAGATGGAAGTGGAACGAGTGGAGTGGGGGAAGGATTTGAGTGCTACTTCCCAAATGGAAGATGAAAGACAGGTGCATTTAGTGGAAGGAGAATTGGGTCTCCGATGGGAGCATCTTGCGTAGGATAGAGGAGAATATGTCAAGGTCACCTTCGTCAAATCGAAAGGTGGTTTGGGGTGGGCCCCGAGGGGAAGGATGGGTTGGAAGGGTAGGTTCAAACCAGAGAGAGAAGGAAAGAAGTGCATGATCGGCAAGGGGGGTGGGGGAGACCATGAGATGGCGAATAAAAGAAAGAAAAATCTGGTTAGCGAGGGCATAATAAACTACGCTCGCACCTCTGCCATATGGCTGACATGCGAAAAAGAGGGAGCCTGGGAAAAAAGGGAGACCGTTTAAAATCAACAACTTCTGGGATACCCCCAACTACAATAGATGCTTACCATAAACTGTAGTGGGCCCCAAAGCATCATCTGACATTTGATGAAGCCCTACTGAATTTGGATCTATCCACTGGGTACAAAACACATCCTCTGATTGATCGTGGAGAGGGATCTGAAAATATCTAGTACGAACATTGAAGTCACCTAAGAGGATGACTTCCCCATCAACAAAGTATTGGGTGATGTCGGTGTACAAGTCTATAAAGGGGTCCCCATTTGAGCCATTATGGATGGAAAATGGTGAAGAGACTGGGGGAAAGTAACAAACTGCAATGTAGATGTCCCTTGGAGGAGAGACTTTGACGCTAATCCGAATCGACATAAACCTGACAAACCCATCTTCGGCTACCAAAGATACCCTGTTCTGGAGTGAGTCACCAGCCAAACAAGCAACTCAACCTGATCCTCTGACCCCTCCTGAGCTCCTCATCTCCTGCCCCAAACTGAGAACCAATGGTAACCTGCAATATTTTGGAGAGGTCGAACATGGATCACATGGGTCTCGGTCACAAAGAGGATGTCCGTTGATTTGAAGCGTCATACAAGTGTCCCGACGATGATCAGAAAGATCCATTGCCATTCCAACAACTGATAGAAATGCCTATACCCTGTTGTCTCCCCAAGCGGGCCCGTCATTTGAAACCTCCAGTTCGGGGTTCCCACCCAGGTGGGAAGGAGTCCCGAATGATTGCCCGAAGATTCCTGATAACTGCCCATTTCCATCCCTGTCTTGCTGCCATAACCGGTTCTCTGGATTGTTTAAGTTCCATAACCTGTGCTCGTGTGAGGTCTTCGTCCAAGAAAATCTTGTTGGGAAGAGAAAACAACTTTTGCTTAGCCGTGAGGGTGCGGAGTCGATCAGATGCAATCCAGAATAGAAGAAAACAAAAATCTCACTCAGATATTTTATGCAAGGATAGTAGATAATTGGAATTCTATGCTACCAAATAATCACTGGGTAGGATCAACAGGGAATTGAGATTGAAAAGGAAGTACAATTCCAAAGACAAAAGAATTAAGTTATTTTGCAGTTTAGAACATAGTAACAATGGTTAGCAATAGCTAATTATTGGGGACTGAGCAATAGAAGTATATAGAAAATTGGGGTTGTAGACTTGGATGTTTACTACATGATGGGCACGAACAACCTAATTAGAGATTGACAATACCCTAAAAATTATAAGAAAACAGAAGCCTAAAATCAGCAACAGCCGATTTGGATAAAAAATAGCTTTAACCTAATGAAATCAATACAGAAATTGCAGAAATGAAGACTCGTATTCCAATCATATACCAACAGCAAAGACCACGAGATAAAAATGAAAGTAGAGTAAAATAGATTTTGAAAGATTTTAAGTGTTGAGATTTTGTCATGCTTTTTGATCTTGCGATGATGGTGGCTACTACATAGAAAAGCTTGCGGTTTTAGCTCAAAACTTAGTCTATAAATTCTGATGCATGTGTTTACAGGGTATAAATGCATCACAGCATATCTAGACAAAAAGAGAGTGGACGATGGTTTCAGGAAGGTATTCTTTTCTATCGTTTGTCTTGACCATGAATTAAATATTTTACTTGATGGAAAAGTATACGGGATCCTCAACTTCAAAAGAACTAAAAGAGCTATTTAGAACTGTATATAACTTGACATAGAAAAAGCCTTTCAGAATCTCCTTAAATTCCTGTTTCATTTTTTAAAATGCTCCTCACATGACAATGAAAAACAAGATAACTACATCAGATGTTATAAATTATATATGATCTTACAATGTTCAATAACTTCCCTGCTTTTCTATTCCTTTTGAATGCATACATTATAACCGTGGAGTTTACAAATAACTTGGTTGTCCACCATATCTCCGTTTGGGCACATGAATCAATAACATATAGATCTCTAATATGAAGCTAGCAAAATATGATCTCTTTGTGTAGACACTCCTAACAGCCAATTAGTGCTGAAGATTACTAACTACTACATAATATCCAAATAATAGATCGATAATGTAGATTTGATAAGTACCACCCAAAGTCTAGTCATATCACTCAAATCTGCTCACTAAACCACATTTACGACACTTTGGCTTTGCGAGGAGGAGTGGAGCAGAGCACGCAATCATTATGTTTGGATTTTGCAGATAGTTTACTTTTGTGCACTTCAAGGTTCACCAAGGATTTTTTTAATTATAATTCATCTTTTACACTTGCCTTCCGCACTTTTAACCCCTGCAGATCATGTTATGAAGTCAGCCTGTAGAGAACCAGATATTTAACCATGTTTAGATAGGGCTTTACTTACTGTAGTAACGCAGGTTCAGTTCGAAACATGAGTTTTATCTTATGAGGGCGAGCTTTAGGTTTTAGGTTATTATTATCAAGCCAACATTAAATTGGTGTATGAAAAATATGAGTTTTATTTTATTAGGGCTAGGTTTCAGGTCATCATTACCAAGCTAGACATTAAATTGGTGTATGATACCTCTTGTTTGTGGGCAAGGGACTCATCTTTTGACAGCTGAGCTTTAGGTTTCAGGTCATCATTACCAAGCCAGACATCAAATTGGTGTATGATACCCCTTGTTTGTGGGACAAGGAACTCACCTTTTGACCACTAAGTTTAAGCAGACATACATACTCTACTCCTTCTAGTTTTGAACCTGTGACTTTTTAAGAAGAAACACATGCTTTTAACCATTAAGCTCATAGACATACATATTTTACTCTTTCTGGTTTTGAACTTGTGACTTTTTAAGAAAAAACACGTACTCTTAACCATTAAACCCATTCAAAATATATTATATAAGCTACCTACAACAAATAAGTTTTATGTGACAAATAGGTTTTATGTGAAGAGGAAGATGCCAGTGGAAGTTTCCTTGTTAGCCATGGATACCCCTCTTTGCAAGCAAAATGAACCGACGTCACCTTGGCAACTAAATCTTACCTCAATCTCCTCTGCATCTTCCACGAACCGCAGCAAAACCAAAAAATTGACAAAATAATTATTAGTTTTCCAAGGTTATGAATCGTCGACGGACTGCAAGAATCACCGACCGACTCCAACGGATCCTGGAAAGGTCATTGGTACTTTTACAACTAAATCTTTGCCGATGCATCTTCCAGCAACCTTCCTATCCAGGGGGGAAATTATTGGTCACGAAACCAAGTGAATGAAATTCCGCAGTAGAATTTGCGAAGATTTTAAATACGGGCACAGAGGAGGCAATGTATCGCCCAGAAACTGGACGAAGGATCTGAGAAGATCTGCTGAGAAGTATATATAATACATCGATGTGCTAAGAAGAGGGAAATGTGAGATAGCTTAGTTGAAGAATTTCTGAAAACAGTTACAGCACTTTAATGTGAGTATTGCCGTGCTTTTACGCCATCGTTGGATCTGAAAATAGACAAGATTGAAATCCGTCCTCCTTATGAACATTGGAGGTGGCTTCTAGTTGTATTATTGTGACCAGTGTCATCTTTTCTGCGGCAGAAAACGATCGTCATGAACTCCAGCAGTCACAGAAAAGGGGGGAGATCTTACCCAAGACTATCTCCTTCGTGTGGGAATTACGAACAATTCAACAACAGCATTGATGGAGACAAAACGCAGAACGATGTTTCCAGTAATCAGCCCAAGAAAACCCTACGGGAGATTTCCCGTGAGTGATTCAAGAACAGGGAAAACGCAGACGAAATGCAAGGAGGCTAAAGGAGGAAATGAAATGAAATTTAACGTTTACATTATTAAAAAATATTAAAAAAATAGTCTATGGGATTATGAGTTTTTTGTTTTTCACTTTGTGCATTTTAATTTTTTTCTTATTTAAATTGATGATGAGCTGTCTTAACCTTCCAACAATCTCAACGCTGAAAAGACAATGCCAACAAACAATGCCAATAAAGAAACCAATGCTAACATATTCCCATAACTTTCTCTACTGTCTTTGAATGCATCAAATTCCAAAATGAAATGTTTTTCCGATTCCATTTATCTGTTTTCTAGTTCTTTTTGTCTTTGAATGCATCACTCTGATGTCTTTGAATGCATCAAATTCCAAAATGAAATGTTTTTTCGATTCCATAATTATTTATCTGTTTCCCAATTCTCTCATTTTTTTAGAGTAAATAAGTAAATATTTTATTGAAAGCTTTGGAGTCAGGTAAAGCTGCTGTAAAATTACAAATGACAGTTTCATCTCATTTGATCACAGTCGTGTTGATGCCTTCTCTTGTACTTCGTTATTAGATTTTTAAGAAATAAAATAATGTTATTTATTTGAATATTTTTTAATATAACTGAGCATTTATTTTAATGTGTTATAATTTTAATTTTTCTGAATTATAATGAATTATACTTGATTTTAACAAAATAAAATATGTTTTTTTAACTAATAAAATCTAAAATAAAATGTTCACTCAACTTATTCATTCATATTTAATGTTATCGTTTAATTGAATAATATTATAGCTCATATTTAATGTCATCTTTTAATTGAATGGTAAATTCTGTGAACTTTATCCTAGTCTAAGGAAAAGATGCAGTGGAAAGGAAGAATGACATGAGAATCGAAGAATTAGAGTGACTTTATGAAGCATGTGGAAGGGAGTGCAATGAGAAAATGAAGAATTAGAGTGACTTTATGAAGCATGTGGAAAGAAGTGCGATGAGAAAAAAAAGGACAAGTACAACATGAGAGGGGGAGAGGTAAAGAGATATATTAGTGTTTAGGAATCAAAAGACTTGGAAGGAGAAGAAAATATATATTTTTTAGGTTTTAGGTTATTTAATGGTGGTGGATAGTATATGTTTATTGATAGATTTAAATTTGTTTAAATTTAATGGTGGGCATATGCTGTCTAAAATTTAAATTTAATGGGGAGTATATATTGTCCACCAGCATTAAATAATTTATAGCCTAAGAAATTTGTTTAAATTTAATGGTAGACATATTCTGCGCAAAATTTAAATCTAACACTGAGCATATACTTCCCACCAACATTAAATAACTTATAGCCTGAAAAATAATAGTCACCCAAAGAAAAAATAGACTTAGAATTTGATTTTCTAATTCTAATATATTTGATAATTAATAAAAAAATTATCAATCGTTTTTTATAGCTAAAATAAATTTGATGTAAAAACATCTAAACTCACCATCATAAATTATAGGGTTGGTAGTAATTAGACCACAAAACTAGATAATTGTTGAAAAGTTTGCAATCCCAAACACTACTCTCCCACTCTCCTAGTGTGTTATTCTTCCACATCAACACAAACTGCTCAGCTCTGTTTGGATCCATCCGAAAGGTGAAGGGCCCATGATTCTGATCCCAAGAGTTCATCCATGATGAAAACCTCTTGCTGCTACCGACCTTCCATCATAAATTATAGGGTTAGTAGTAATTGGACCACAAAACTAGATAATTGTTGAAAAGTTTACAGTCCCAAACACTACTCTCCCACTCTCCTAGTGTGTTATTCTTCCACATCAACACAAACTGCTCAGCTCTGTTTGGATCCATCCGAAAGGTGAAGGGCCCATGATTCTGATCCCAAGAGTTCATCCATGATGAAAACCTCTTGCTGCTACCGACCTTCCATCATAAATTATAGGGTTGGTAGTAATTGGACCACAAAACTAGATAATTGTTGAAAAGTTTGCAGTTCCAAACACTACTCTCCCACTCTCCTAGTGTGTTATTTTTCCACATCAACACAAACTGCTCAGTTCTGTTTGAATCCATCCGAAAGGTGAAGGGCCCATGATTCTGATCCCAAGAGTTCATCCATGATGAAAACCTCTTGCTGCTACCGACCTTCCTTTGTGGAAAGGATATATTTTCCAGATGGTCAAAGCTGTGCCAAATGATTTCAGCTTCTCAGCATGACCAAGTTACTAAAATCCATTATTAGAGCCTAAGAAGGCTTCTTACTGATTCCTTCCGAAGACCCAATAGTGGATCTTGTATAAGACAGGAGGACCTCCAGTCCCCCGTAAGATTAAGAACACCAGACAGGTTTCTGAAGACCCAATAGTGGATCTTGTATAAAACAGGAGGACCTCCAGTCCCCTGTAAGATTAAGAACACCAGACAGGTTTTGTAACGGCTGCTCCACATTGGCCACCTAAGCCATTGTTTGTTGTGAAGCCTTGGCATATCAAATAACCGCATATTTCTTATCATTATTGTTTATCATTGAGTTTTATTCAACAACAAAAAGAGGTGAAAAAAAGAAAAAAATATGGGGGAGTTGCTCTCTGTTCATGAGTGCGGTCCAGCCTTTGAATGTTGTCTGTTCAATTTAAAATGACAGGTAAGAATCTGAATAAAATGTAAAATGACAGGTATAAAAAACAAATAACTGTCATCCCATTTTCAATTAACAGGTAAGATAAATTTGAAATTCCAGGCCTTGGAGAAAGTGATAATGAAAATCAGGAAAACGCAAAACATAGAAAGTAGTGTTTTTTAAAGCGTATGCAAGAAAATAAAATAAATGAGAAGGTTAACTCAAGAAAGAGAATGACCTATCTGATGAGCTCAGAGATTCAGACGTGTTGTCGTAAAAGAGTGAAGATAAGAGGCAAGAGGATTCAAGAGCATTTGTACAGTATAATCAACGTGAATCTGCAATTTTGCCTGCAGATCAATAAAAGATGGATCATAGAAAAAACCCTGTGGAACTTGAGAATGAAACTGATTCAATAGAAGGATTTTAGTATGCTGAAGTAGCATTAGGGAAAGAGAGGGAAGTGAATTTGCAACGGAGCAAATCCTCACATAGGCTCGATGTAAAACACTGGTGCACCCAATCAAAATTAGTTAAGTCATTTTATTTTAACGATGTTTTTCTATTAATAAATAGAAATAGTCAAACATGCAGACCTGAGCATTCTCGAAGAAGCTACGATTCAACTTAGGTAAATTAATGTTGGGAATCTCTTACCTTTCAGACAACAATAAAGAGAAGCTTTTAGCAAAAAGTGCAGGAATTGGACCAATAAGGTATGATTCTTGTAGTCCTTGGATTGGGTCCAGAAGTGAACAGCTTGGACTCGTGTCTAATTCATTTGCAATAGGCTTTTCTCCACCCTCAACACGTCTTCAATGTGTATATCTCCTTCAAATGGTGGTTTTAGTCAGAAAAATTAATGTGAGGAACCTCTTATTTTTCTGACAAAATAAAGGGAAACTTTTGGCCCTATACGATATAATTCTTGTAGTCCTTCGATTGGGTCCAGAAGTGAACAGCTTGTACAGGTCTAATCTATTCACGACAGTCTTTTTCTCCAGCCTCAACATGTCTAAATCTCTTTCAAAGGGGTTTTTGTAATATTCCCAATTAACAGACAGCTAATTGAAATATTTATTTTTGGTTAATTTTTTCTTTTCTAGAGTTTAGGGAAATAAACGGGTGAGGGGATCCATGAATAAAACATTAGAATAAAAGCACTTTCCTAAAGTCACTAGGTAGAATAATTAAAAGGTGAAGTGGGGTCCATGAAGCCAAGTGACAACGCAGGAGAGGAGGCACTTAGGACAGTGCAGTGGCAGCGTGGGAGAGGCAGTGAGCAAGGGACAGCGTGGCAAGAGGGACAGCGCAACATTGGTGGGCCCAAGGGAATGTAGGGTTCACAAGCATAAAAAGGGATAAAGGCAGCGTTTCTCATTCATTCTTACATCTTATGATTTTATGTCTGTCAAGACCAGAGCACGCTTAAGTTGTTTAGCTGAGTTTGCATGTTTTTTAGCACAAGGGTGTCTCCGAGCAAAGATCCAAACCTCGTCCTCGGGGAACTTTGAGTGCCCGCTCAGGAGAGGAGCCATTACACTAGTTTTTGAGAGTAACTTCATTATTTTAGCCACAAGATTACGTAGTCACCTCCAAGGCAGCGCAATCTCTCAGGGGAATATGCATTCATAGAGGAGAGCAGCTCTAGGAGAGGAGGAACTTCATGAGATTTCAGTCCGGGGGTTTGTGAGGGGATCAACTCTTCCATAGCTGAGTCCCTTGGATAGTTGGAGAACCTTCTTCCAACATTTTCATCACAGAGGCCAGCGTACCCAACAAGAGAGCGTAGTCATCCCAAGAGGGTGAATTTCCGAGGTCAGCCATTTCGAAATCTTTCTGGGTATTTTTGCGTTTTTGGAGGAGAGACCGGTGTCTAAGTTTTAGAATTTTCCGAGCAGCAGAGTAGCCCCATATTGCAGTCCCTTTCCAACTAGTAGCAACATTTTCTACAGGACTACGTAGAGGAGCAGTGCAGAGCAAAGATTCTAATAGAGGAGGGAGAGATCATTCCAGCCTGCCTTGAGCAGGCTAAGGTGCTGTCATTGTGAGCACACTTTGTACTTGTTCCTCATTTCAGAGAATATAATAAAATGGCTCAATTGTTCTGGTTTCTTTGCAGTGTTTTATGTGTATGCTTCTATTTGTTGTAGTTTTAGTTTATGTTGCTTTGTATTGTTGTATATTTCAAGTTTGATATATTACAGTGGTATCAGAGCTCATAGGCTTGGCTCAGCCTGTGGAGCAATCAGTCTATGACACTCGAAGACAAAGATTTCATTACTTGCTGGAAGCAGAGGTATAGGGAAAAAGAGCGTAGGCTCGAAATCACACTTGCAGAAAATGACAGTGTTCCGGTTGAGGAAGACAAAGGGAAGGCACCAATGGAGGATGAGATAGATGACGGGAAGGAGTTTGGTAACCTACTCTTGAAATCTGTATAGGAGCTTTTCAGAAAGATAGAGGAAACGGGGCAGAAGATTGTCGGAGAGAACAGATAGCGTGAGATTCCAAGGGAGTTTCACAATGGAGAAGGGTCCAGTACTTCTCACCATGTTTTAGAGTGTTGGGGTCCTATGATTTGGCTAATTGGCAAACCAATTGACAAGGCAACATTCAAACCAAGCTTTAGAGCTCTAGGATCTAGCCCTCCTAGTCTCATAGATGGATCTCTCAATGTGTGCAAAGATATGTCTTGTTTGCTTTTAAGGGTTGATTTTAGGCTAGTTATTAGGTGCAAATTTGTTTGTTTTGTTGGTCGGACATAGATGATCTAGGAAGCATAGACAGAGTGGGGAATTCTATAAGCCATTGGGCAATGGAGTCAAGTGGTAGTCATAGCAGGTTTGATTGACGAATTTGGGGTACCAAAGGGAAAATCTAACTTGGTCAATGGATCTGTTGGGTTTTGCAGGTGGGATAAAATGAACATTAAGGAATTAAAATGAAAAGTAAAACTAAGGGCAATTAAGAATCCTTAATTATCTATACTTCTCAACAAAGGGACTTAAAACATTATCTGAACATAAAGATGCATTTGATAGACAGGGCTAACCATGAATTCCACAAACCACACTTCGGCATATGATAATTTCAAGATAGACTTTTCCAATGAAATATAGAAGGCGAGGAATGCTCTATTTCTTCTAAATATTTCGCTAGCAAGGATTTAGAAAACATATAAGATTCACAAATAACTGCAATCATAGAAGAGGGAATGCCTAAACATCTAAGACAACAATAATAAAGACCTTCAAAACAATTTTCTCAGCAAGAACAGAGGGTATGATCAAAACAGACCTCTCTGGCAGACTATAGACAATGGTACTGTGAAAGGAGACTTCGGAAACAATTTCCAAGTGGCAACAAGCAAGCAGGGAAAACCATAAATCGTTCTTGAGGCCAACTGTATGAACTATTTCAGAAATAAACAAGCATGAGGGTTCAAGAGAGCGATTAAGACTACTCAATAATACCTCAGCAGATGAAAACATAAAGACAATGAAGAGAAAACAGGTCTAAGGTGCTTCTAGGAGACATTTCTTAGCCTAAAATTTTTACTCTGCTGAAGTATGGAATGATAGAACAAAATGGAAAACATGAAATATCAATTACTATTAGAGAGTACTTCACCACAACCAGGCTCAAGGATCCAATGATCTAGCCTCCTTCATCAATAAACAAGCCAAGCCATCCACAAACTTCAATACATCAATTTATTTTCACTACTGCTAGTCTATGTATTACTTCAAAGAGTTCACCAAATGCCAACTTTTACAATGAGAGTTTGAATATGATTTATAGGTGAATGGAGAGGAGAGGTGATAGAGATGGTCTTAATGGTTAATTAAAACAGAGGAGAAAAGCATTCAAATGCCCATTCTGTGTCATAAATATTACATTAATTTCTTGCCCATTCTAGTAGTTCTTGTAGACTTTGAGGCCTAATTGTCAGGCTGGTAATAACTCCAAAGAGTGTCTTTGTGAAGAAGTCTTCTGGCTACTGCAGTCCTATCTTTTCTTCTAGTACAAGTAAAGTGGACAGTATGGGTTTTGAGACCACCCATACCTTTACAATAACCGCCTTAACAGTTTAAAGAGGTTCTGTCAGCATAATAACTGTCAAGGTGTCTTTAGTCCTGGGAGTAGTAAATAGCTTCACTGATGTGTCATTCGAAGCTCTCCATTGCTGATTTGTCCGTCTTTGTCATTTAACACCGATTTGGCTTTAACTGTGTTTTTATCTTTGATCTGCAAGTTAAGCTATTGATTTTTTTGCTTTATGCTTAACCTTTATCCCTTAATCTCTAATCTGTGATCTTCACTGTTTGTTGTATTGTACAGGTGGTTGGGCTTCCGCGCTGGGGGTTTTGTTCTTCACCAGTGTTCATGAGACACTAATAAGACATTAATAATCAACCCGTGAATCCCTTTCTGCATTGATTCAGCCTCAGGATCGTCATCCTCGGCTTTTGCCACTGGTGTTTGTCTGTGGGAGGGCCTGCAACATTAAGCCACCATTTTAAACCTGCATACAACGATAAACTTGTTATGAAATCCCGCGTTTATGGTTTGACTATTTCAGATGGCTCAGTGAGGGGTTATGGAGCGATGCGGAGGAGGGAAAATGCTCAGAGGAAGGTTTTGTCATAGAAACCGGGAAAAAAACCTGGGCAAGTTTGAATATTGGCGCGGAAATGATGATAAGCGGTTTTGTAGAAAACCGCATGTGGTTTTTGCGTTGGGAATAAGCGGTAAATGGTTTTATGCTGGGTGGACGCAATACATGCCGGTGGTTGACACGTGTCCCTTTAAAAACCGCCTATTTCATGATGAAAAAACATAACGGAGGGGTTGGGTGAAATGGGCGCGAGAATGAATGCGGGCCATTGGATATGGGGAAATCAACGGTGGAGATTGAAAGAAAACGCGATGAAAAGCCCAGCGCGGTCGGGTGGGACCGGCAAGATGACATGGGAAGGTCAGTAGAAGACGTCATACGGGGGAACTTGGGGGTACGGAGGAAAATCTCAGTCTGTGCCTCCGCAGAAAACCTCAGCCGTCAATCTAAGATCTTCCACAGTCAAATGAGTCAACTGTGGGGGCACTCATAGTGTTAACCCGTGCGCTGAAAGTGCCCGCGGGTGGAGCGAAGGACTAGCGGTGACCGTTGGATCAACGAGATCAGTGGTGGAGATAACATCAGAGAAGAAATGAGCGGGGTAAAAGGTAGAGGCGCGCTGGCCGCTGGATCAAGATGATCAACGGTCCAGGATGCATCACAATCTCGCACAAAGGCAATGGATGGTGCGAAGGGTAGAGAGAACAGGGATGAAGCGCTGACCGTCCGATCAGGAGGATCGATGGTCTTGAGTACTTCGGAGAATGGCAGGCAGAAGGGGTTTAGACGGGAGAAAAGCGATAACGCGATGACCATCCGATCAGGATGATCGACGGTCCGGATTTAATCGCGACTTCGCAAAAATGAATGAAAGAGGCAGAGGATAGCAGAACGGCGAAACATCGCTGACCGTTGGATCTGGGGGAGCCAGATCAACGGTCCAAAATACATCGGCGGGGAGGCTTTGGTAAGTGACAACCGGGAGGAAAACTGGTGGTGCGATTGAGCGAGAACCATTAGATCAAGGAGATCAATGGCTTGGATCTCGTCGGCAGGGGGAAACCATCGGCGGGGAAATATAAAGAAGGCAGAAGGAAAAGGGGCATAGCGGAGTGCGATAGTGCAAAAGGGGCTAAAGACTTAAGCCGACGGTCGCGGGTCCCGATTATATGGAGAAAAAGGCTGACGATTTAAGCCCGCAGGGGGCTTAAGTATGTCTTATGAAATGTTTGGAAAAATAAGGCCGAAATGGGTTTTTTTTGGGATTTTTAGAGGTTCTGATAGATATAAAGAAGGGTTCAAAACCAACAAAAAGGACTTTTTTTGGTTCAGATGGGATTTTTTAGGGACTGGAGGGATTTTTAAGGGGAAATCATGAATGAAATATGGTGGAAGAGGGATCTGAAAAACAATCTTCTTCGTGATAACAACAGGGTTATTTGAAGGGTTTTTGGTGAAAATATCAGTGAGATGGGTCCTTTGAACAAGAGACATAGCAAGGCTTCAAGAACTCACATATTTGGTTGTAATTTTTTTCTTGAAGGCTGCAAACTGATTCTAGCCATCATTAGGTATAACAAAAATTATATATGGCTAACAGTGGCTCCACTTGGGGAGGACAGCTTGCCCTTTAGGTGTCTAGAACCTTAGTTTATCAATATCTGGCTTTTAGCAGAACAGTGCCTTATTCATTGGGCATAATTTCTTTGTTTTCTTGCTGACTTTCTTTGCATTTTGACAATTCTTCCAGTGACCTACAACATGAAATTTCTTTAAACCACATCTCTACCTACCCAAAACTACTTGTCCTAGCATTTTTTCTTCTTTTGAGTGCACTTGGACTGGCGTCTCTTTTACATATTATTTTTGAAAACATAAAGATAAATTATCTAATGCTACCCTTATTTCTTCTAAGAGTCCAGATTAAACAGTTGGACTCTTCATTCCCTACCTAATCTATCTATCAGCCAAGGTTAAACTGTTTGACTGATTTTCATTCTCTATGTTCTAAAAGAGAAATTTAAGCACAGTCAAATCAAGATTAGACTGTCTGATTTGCTGTAATGTCTAAGGCATGAGAAACAAGTTGCACATAGACCTTATTTCCAGAAAAATGAAACAAAACTTGGAAGACTTGAGATCTGAGAATAGTAAGCATCCTTCCCTTCTTTTTCAGCTCTGATTTTGATCCTTTTGAGCTGTCCTCTTCTTCTTTTCCTGGTTCAAGTTTTTAGCATAATAGAACCAGCCTTTCTTTCTTTCTTTGGCTCAAATTTTTATCATGTTAGAGCCATCTTTTTCTTTTTCTTGATTCTTTGGTTCAGATTTTGAGCATGTTTGAACCATTTTTTCTTCTATCCTAATCTATTCTACTGATAAGCCAAGATTAAACAGTTTGGAAAATCTCCTTCACTAACCTATCAGTAGTAAATTGAAATTTATCTGGTCATGATTAGTTTGTATGACCAAATAAAAGTGTTCCTTTAAAGTAGTGGCCTTTAAGCTTGCACACTTTCATATTTTCTTTCTTTTTTGGTATGGGGTTGTACCTTTCTTCTTTTTCTAATCTACCCTCTTTTTCTTTTTCTATTTGTTTGTGTATTTTTCATTTTTCTTTCAAAACAATTTAAAAACTAATTAAATGCTTTAAAAGATGAGCTTATTTACATTCCTCTCTAACCTAATCTAATGAAATTTTTTGCTGGCCTAGGTGATACAATAGTGCCAGTGCAGCCAGTTGAGCAACAGTGAAAATGGGTGAACATCTTGACTGCTTGTCAAAGGAAAAAGTAGTATACTTTGATCATGTGTCTTCATAACCAAAGTTGTCATATGTGATGGCGACTTCTGATGTATTTGACCCTTGTAAAGGATGTATGTCTGGAAATTTGAGCCAATCAAGATTCTCATGTAATCTGCTACAAGATCAACCAAGGCAGTATGTAAACTTTCTTCTTGCAAGCCTTTCATGATCGGCTGGTTATCTGTATCCCAAATATTAGCTTTGGAAATCTCATTTTCAGTGTAGTCCTTGAAAGCACAGTCTTCTTCTACCTACAAGTCAAAAAGTAATACAATTTCATCTTGCTTAGGGGGAGAGAGGCTTTCCAAAAGTTTTTTGGGACTTTGGAAAGTATGTGACTGAATTTGAGAATCCAAAAGCTCAATGTCAGTTTCCAATTTTTTAACCACTATCTCCAGAAAAATTTTCTTAACTCCAGGGTTAAATTTGTGTAACCTCAAAATGTGAAAGACACCTTTAAGGAGATCATCATCAAGCTGAAGTTCTGATAACTGATCTGAAATATCATCATAGAAAGGGTCTGCCAGAGACCCTGACATTTTGTTCAATCATTCTGAGAAAAGGTCACTGTATCTTTACAACCTGTCTGGAGTCCTCTACCAGTGGAGTCTCTTGGTCTATAGAGTGTTGTGGAGTCTCCAAGTGGAAATTTTTAGCTTTTTTAAGGTAAAATGTTTATGGTCCACCACCAATATTTATTATGAAACCAATTTGAATTGTTTTTGGGTTTTTTTTTGAGTTTTTATGTTCATTGAAGGACTTAAAAAGTATACAAGAGCTTGCTAAGCTATTATGTACTCAGTGTCCCACCATGATCGCCAAATGTTGGGGTGGCGATGAGGTGGCAAATTCACTAGATATTATTTGATTTACTGAGGGTCTAAAGAGTTTTAAGAGGTATTCATGCATTTATGCACTCAGCAGTCCCACCGTGATCGCCAAAATGTTGGGGTCCTGTGATTTGGCTAATTGGAAAACCAAATGACAAGGCAACATTCAAACCAAGCTTTAGAGCTCTGGGATCTAACCCTCCTAGTCTCAGAGAGGGATCTCTCAATGTGTGCAAAGATATGTCTTGTTTGCTTTTAAGGGTTGATTTTATGCTAGTTATTAGGTGCAAATTTGTTTATTTTGTTGGTCGGACATAGATGATCTAGGAAGCATAGATAGAGTGGGGAATTCTATAAGCCATTGGGCAATGGAGTCAAGTGGTAGTCATAGCAAGTTTGATTGACGAATTTGGGGTACCAAAGGGCAAATCTAACTTGGTCAATGGATCTGTTGGGTTTTGCAAGTGGGCTGAAATGAACATTAAGGACTTAGAATGAAAAGTAAAACTAAGGGCAATTAAGAATCCTTAATTATCTATACTTCTCAACAAAGGGACTTAAAACATTATCTGAACATAAAGATGCATTTGATAGACAGGGCTAACCATGAATTCCACAAACCACACTTCGGCAGATGATAATTTCAAGACAGACTTTTCCAATGAAATACAGAAGGTGAGGAACGCTCTATTTCTTCTAAATATTTCACTAGCAAGGATTTAGAAAACATATAAGATTCACAAATAACTGCATTCATAGAAGAGGGAACACCTAAACATCTAAGATTGCAATTATAAATACCTTCAAAATAATTATCTCAGCAAGAACAGAGGATATGATCAAAACGAACCTCTCTGGACGACTACAGACAATGGTACTTTGAAAGGAGACTTCGAAAACAGTTTTCAAGTGGCAACAAGCAAGCAGGGAAAACCATAAATCGTTCTTGAGGCCAACTGTATGAAATATTTCAGAAATAAACAAGCATGAGGGTTCAAGAGAGTGATTAAGACTACTCAATAATACCTCAACAGATGAAAACATAAAGACAGTGAAGAGCAAACAGGTCTAAGGTGCTTCTAGGAGACATTTCTTAGCCTAAAATTTTTACTCTACTGTAAGTATGGAATGATGGAACAAAATGGAAAATAGGAAATATCAATTACTGTTAGAGAGTATTTCACCACAACCAGGCTCAGGGATCCAATGATCTAGCCACCTTCATCGATAAATAAGCCAAGCCATCCACAAACTTCAATACATCAATTTCTTTTCACTTCTGCCAGTCTATGTATTACTTCAAAGAGTTCACCAAATGCCAACTTTTACAATGAGAGTTCGAATAGGATTTATAGGTGAATGGGGAGGAAAGGTGACAAAGATGGTCTTAATGGTTAATTAAACAGAGGAGAAAAGCATTCGAATGCCCATTCTGTGTCATAAATATTATATTAATTTCTTGCCCATTCTAGTAGTTCTTATAGACTTTGAGGCCTAATTGTCAGGCTGGTAATAACTCCAAAGAGTGTCTTTGTGGAGAAGTCTTCTGGCTGCTGCAGTCCTGTCTTTTCTTCTGGTACAAGTAAAGTGGACAGTATGGGTTTTGAGACCACCCATACCTTTACAATAATTGCCTTAACAGTTTAAAGAGGTTCTGTCAGCATAATAACTGTCAAGGTGTCTTTAGTCCTGGGAGGAGTAAATAGCTTCACTGATGTGTCATTTGAAGCTCTCCTTTGTTGATTTTTCCGTCTTTGTCATTTAACATTGATTTGGCTTTAACTGTGTTTTTATCTTTGATCTGCAAGTTAAGCCATTGATTTTCTTGCTTTATGCTTAACCTTTATCCCTTAATCTCTAATTTGTGATCTTCACTGTTTGTTGTATTGTACAGGTGGCTAGGCTTCCACGCCGGGGGTTTTGTTCTTCACCAGTGTTCATGAGACACTAATAAGACATTAATAATCAAACCGTGAATCCCTTTCTGCATTGATTTAGCCTCAGGATCGTCATCCTCGGCTTTTGCCACTAGTGTTTGGCTATGGGAGGGCCTGTAACATTAAGCCACCATTTTAAACCTCATACAACGATAAACTTGTTATGAAATTCTGCGTTTATGGTTTGACTGCTTTAGATGGCTCAGCGAGGGGTTATGGAGTGATGCGGAGGAGGGAAAATGCTTAGAGGAAGGTTCTGTCACAGAAATTAGGAATAAAACCTGGGCAAGTTTGAATATTGGCGCGGAAATGATGGTAAGCGGTTTTGCAGAAAACCACGAGTGGTTTTCGTGCTGGGAATAAGTGGTAAATGGTTTTATGCTAGGTGGACGCGATACATGCCGGTGGTTGACACGTGTCCCTTTAAAAACCGCCCATTTCGCGTTGAAAAACAATGACGGAGGGGTTGGGTGAAATGGGCGCGAGAATGAATGCGGGTCGTTGGATATGGGGAAATCAACGGTGGAGATTGAAAGAAAACACGATGAAAAGCCTAGTGCAGTTAAGTGGGACCGGCGGGATGACATGGGAAGGTCAGTAGCGAACGTCATACAGGGGAACTTGGGGGTATGGAGGAAAATCTCAGCATGTGCCTCCGTAGAAAACCTCAACCGTCGATCTAAGATCTTCCACAGTAAAATGAGTCAACTATGGGGGCACTCATAGTGTTAACCTGTGCGCTGAAAGTGCCCGCGTGTGGAGCGAAGGACTAGCGGTGACCGTTGGATCAACGAGATCAGTGGTGGAGATAATGTCGGAGAAGAAATGATCGGGGTAAAAGGCAGAGGCACGCTGGCCGCTGGATCAAGATGATCAATGGTCCAGGATGCATTGCAATCTCGCACAAAGGCAATGGAAGGTGCGAGGGGTAGAGAGAACAGTGATGAAGCGCTGACCGTCCGATCAGGAGGATCGACAGTCCAGAGTATTTCAGAGAATGGCAGGTAGAAGGTGTTTAGACAGGAGAAAATCGATAATGCGATGGCGCGATGACTGTCCGATCAGGATCATCGATGGTCCAGATTTAATCGTGACTGCGCAGAAATGAATGAAAGAGGCGGAGGACAGCAGAATGGTGAAACAGCGCCGACCGTTGGATCAGGGGGAGCCAAATCAATTGTCCAAAATATATCGGCGGGGAGGCTTTGGTAAGTGACGATCGAGAGGAAAATTGGTGGTGCGATGGAGCGAGAACCGTTAGATCAGGGAGATCAACGGCTCAGATCTCGTCGGCGAGGGGAAACCATCGGCGGGGAAATATAAAGAAGGTGGAAGGAAAAGGGGAATAGAGAAGTGCGATAGCGTGAAAGGGGCTAAAGACTTAAGCTGACAGTCGCGGGTCCCGGTTATATGGAGAAAAAGGTTGAGGATTTAAGCCCGTGGGGGCTTAAGTTTGTCTTATGAAATGTTTGGGAAAATAAGGCCGAAATGGGTTTTTTTGGCATTTTCAGAGGTTCTGATAGATATAAAGAAGGGTTCAAAACCAACAAAAAGGACTTTTATTGGTTCAAATGGGATTTTTGAGGGAGTGGAGGGATTTTTAAGGGGAAATCATGAATGAAAGATGGTGGAAGAGGGGTCCAAAAAACAATCTTCTTCGTGATAACAGCAGGGTTATTTGAAGGGTTTTTGGTGAAGATATCAGTGAGATGGGTCCTTTGGACAAGAGACATAGCAAGGCTTCAAGAACTCACATATTTGCTTGTAATTTGTTTCTTGAAGGTTGCAAACTGATTCTAGCCATCATTAGGTATAACAGAAATTATATATGGCTAACATAGAGCAGAACGTTGCGCAACATATGGTGCTACGCACTCCCCCACGTTCCACCATGGCTACTTTCTTGACTTCAAGAGAAGGAACAGGAGAACCCCAGGAGCAAGAGGTGGCTAACTATGGGGAATATTTGTAGAGTATCAGTCGTATGGGCAGGAGTTTGGAGAGGCCCTCACCTTTAACGAGTTTTTCCAACTAAAGAATAATAGCAGACCCTGCAGCTAGAATAGAGGAGGAGGGTACATGCAGAGGAATGACCTGCAACATACCGTGGGTAGATTTTTCTTACTTACCTTTGATGGATCATCAAAGTGTTCGGCTAAGGCTTGGATGGAGAAGTTGGATATCTATTTTCAGCTAAACCAAATGGTAGAGGTAGAGGTTATCAAGGTGGCAGTGTTGCACCTTTTGGGGGAATCCCATGACTGGTGGTTCCACGAGATGTCCATGCTGGGTCACGCAGGGGTGACAACGTATGTAGAGTTCACTCGAAGGTTGGTGGAGAGATTTGACCGGAAGGATCCTGAGGAACACTTCGTTGAGTTGACTAAGCTCAAGCAGTCAGGAAGCCCAGAAACTTACATTTCCGAGTTCTTGAAACTTTCAGTGATGGTGCCAGACTTGTCCGTGGCCAGGAGGGTGTATATGTTTATTGATGGGTTGGAAGAACCATTGTGTGGGCTAGTCAAATCCACTAGGCCTACTACACTGTAGGATGCAATAGGGAGGACTAGGGACTTGCAGGATGCCCTGCCAAGAACGAGAGCCCCTTTTCCCCACAAACCAACGTTCCGACAGAAGGGGAAAGACACGAGAGCTCCACCCCCGAGGGGGAACCAGGGTCGAGGGCCATTGGATGATGATATCCAGAAAGACTTGAGATAGAGGAAACTATGCTTTAGTTTCCAGGAGCCATGGGCACCGAGTCATTGTTGTGTCGCAGGGAGGGCACACTAAACTAAGGTCTTCTTCGATAGTGAGGGAGAAGTAGAGGCATATGAGGAGCTGGAGGGAGATGCCAGTTCTGGTGCACCAAGAGGAGATCATCCAACACCACCACCCCTAGCAGCAGTAGGATTCCTTGCATCTTTGCGGGGAGTTCCCAAGTATTTGAAGTTGAGAGTGTGAGGCACGGTCCAGGGGCAATGTGTTTCATTTTTGGTGGACAGTGGGGCCACACATAACTTCATTGATGCCCAACTAGTGCACTAGAGAGGCATACCGACAGAGAGTTTTGATGGGTTCTTCGTGTTGGTTCCAGGTTCCAAGACCATGTAGTGCATGTGGTATGTTCCAACATTAGTAGTGACCATGGGGACATACACCATGACGGATCATTTCTTTGTGGTCAACATCCCAGACACCAATGTGGTATTGGGTGTGTAGTGGCTTATCACACTTGGTAAGGTCACTACAGATTGAGAGACATTGGAGATGGAGTGGATGGATAAGAAGAGTGGGAAGCATGTGATGATCAGAGGCATGCACACATACCCTCCCTAGATAGCCTTGGCACACCAAATGGAGGCAGATTTCCGGAAGGGAGATGTAGAGTGGGCAGTGGAGCTACGTATTTCAGAGGCAGGAGCTACAAGGCAGCTAGTGCATCCCGACGTACAGCCTATATTGGACCGTTACTCCACGGTTTTTGGGGACATACCAGCAGGGAAACCACTAGATAGGGGATTTGAGAATACTATTGAGCTGGAGGAGGGGATCCAGACAGTGACAACCACCTTCTATAGGCACCCCAAATCCTGGAGGGATAAGATTGAGTGAGCCATACATGAGCTCTTGGCGTTGGTCTTGGTGAAGAAGAAGGATGTCACATTACGAATGTGCATCGACTACATGCCACTCAACAAGAAAACCATGAAGAACCGTTACCCCATTCCCAGGATTGATGAGTTGATGGGAGTGAAGTTCTTCTCGAAGATAGATCTGAGGTCGGGGTACCATCACATCAAGGTGAGGGACAAGGATGTCCCTAAGACTGCGTTCAGATGCTGCTATGGGCACTTTGAGTTCTTGGTGATGCCCTTTAGACTGACCAATGCTCCGGCCACATTCTAGTCTTGTATGAACCACATCTTCCGTGGTCAGCTAAGGAAGTTTGCATTGGTATTCCTCGATGACATTCATATCTACAACTGCACATGGGAGGAGCACTTGCAACATATTGAGGTTGTACTTCGTATTTTGGAGGGGAAAAATTTCTATGCTAAGCTATGAAAATGCGAGTTTGGGCTTACAAAGATGCTCTACTTGGGGCATATCATCGAAGTGGATGGGGTAAGAGTCCATGAGGAGAATATTTGGGCCATCTGGGATTGGCCAGCACCGAGGAATGTGACAAAACTTTGGGGGTTTGTAGGCATTTGCACCTACTACCGGAAGTTTGTCAAGGGATTTTCACAACTTGCAGTACCCCTCACGGACCTCACCAAGAAGGGGAATTTTGGATGGATTGATGTTGCGTAGAGGGCCTTTGACAGACTAAAGGAGGTGATGAGCAGTTGTCTAGTGTTTCCATTGCCAGATTTCACATAGCCTTTTGTGCTGGAGTGTGATGCTTCAGGAGAGGGTGTAGGAGAAGTCTTGATGCAGGGAGACCATCCTATCGCTTCGAAGAGTCGAAAGCTACTGCTGCATGAGAGACTATACCCGATATATGACAAGGATATGCTGGCAATCATGCAAGCGTTGGCCAAGTTTTGACAGTACCTGGTGGGTAACAAATTTCGGGTGAGGACTAACCACAACAGTGTCTAATTTTTCCTTGAGTAGAAACAATTGCAGGAGATACAGTAGAAGTGGGTCAGAAAAATCCAGGCCTATGAATTTGACATCGAGTATGTCAATGGGAAGAACAATGTAGTGGTGGATGCCTTGTCACAGAGGCCAGCAGTGTTGTCTTTGATGAGCCTTGATGCAGATTGAAGAGCCCAGTTGTTGGTGGAGTATTCCAAGGATCGTTTTGCGTGTGAGGTGCTGGATGGACAGGTGACAGATGATAGGTATCGAGTGATGGATGAGGTCATCTATTACCGGGACAAGATTTATTTGACAAGTAACTCCCAGCTTAGAGAGAAGATCTTGTGTGCAACCCATGACTCACCACTTTCAAGTCATCAGGGGTTCACCAAGACTTATAGGGCCATATGGGAGAGGTTCTCATGTAGGGACCTCAAGGAGGACGTACTCCGACATGTCATGGAGTGCAAGGTTTTCCATAGGAGCAAGGGAAAGTTGAGTCACCCTACCGGTTTGCTACAACTGCTTCCCATTCTGGAGGGGAAACGAGAGAGCATCTCCATGGATTTCATCACAGGGTTGCCCATGGTGCAGGGCAAGGATTGCATCTTTGTAGTTGTGGATTGACTGACAATGTATGCACACTTTTTCGCCATCTCTGCATGATACTCAGCTTCACAGGTGGCCGAGTTGTTCTTGCAGGATGTTTTCAGGCTCCATGGTCTCCCAAATACCATAGTCAGTGATTGGGATAGCTGGTTCATGGGCGGATTTTGGCAGGAGTTGTTCCACTTGGTGAGTACTGGGTGTGGTGGGTACTGAGTTGACACCCAGTACTAGTTATCACCCACAGATGAATGGAGAGATAGAGATAGTGAGCAAGTGGCTGGAGGGATACTTGAGAAAATATGTCTCGGGGCAACAAAAGATATGGCTGCGTTGGCTCCAATTGGGGGAATATTGCTACAACACGACATTCCATAAGTCGACTGGTATGTCTCTGTTTTATGCTTTGTATGGATATCATGCTCTAACTTTTTTTGATATTATTTTTGGAGCAAGCAAGGCCCCAAGGGCCAAAGATTGGATCCAAGAGAGCCAAGACATCCTCCGGGATTTCAAGGATAACCTGGTCACAACGCAAAACCAACAGAAGTTGTATGTAGACAAAGGCCGCGTAGAGAGACAGTTTGAGGTAGATGATTTGGTTTACCTCCATCTTCAACCATACAAACAGTCCACGCTGAAGCAGAAGGGAGCAGAGAAGCTCAAACCTCGCTTCTATGGGCCATACAGGGTGATTAGACGAGTTGGTGACGAGGCATATGAGATACAGCTACTAGCGGGGAGCCTGATCCATAACATCTTCCATGTCTCATGCTTGAAGAAAGCTTTGGGGCAGCAGGTGACTACCACTATGGAGCTCCCACCTATAGATGATGAGGGGAATTTGGTGCTACAACTAGAAGCCATTCTAGACACTCGAGAGAGATAGCTACAGAGCAGGACAGTCAAGGAATATCTGATTAGGTGGAGGACCCTTCCAGATGAGTATGCCACTTGGGAGGGGGAGTAGATCCTACAACATCCATCTTTATAGTTGCTTGAGGACAAAAAACATTTTGGTGGGGAGGACTGTAATACTCCCAATTAGCAGACAACTAATTGAAATATTCATTTTTGGTTAATTTTTTCTTTTCTAAAGTTTAGCAGGAAATAAAGGGGTGAGGGGACCCATGAATAAAACATTAGAATAAAAGCACTTTCCTAAAGTCACTGGGCATAATAATTAAAAGGTGAAGTGGGGCCCATGAGGCCAAGTGACAACGCAGGAGAGGAGGCACTTAGGATAGCGTAGTGGCAGTGTGGGGCCAGGCAGTGCAGTGGCAGCGTGGGAGGTGCAACAAGGGACAACGTGGCAAGAGGGACAACACATCATTGGTGGGCCCAAGGGAATGTAGGGTACACACGCATAAAAAGGGATGGAGACAACCTTTCTCATTCATTCTTTCATCTTATTATTTTTTGTCTATCAAGACTAGAGCACGCTTAAGCTATTTAGCTGAGTCTGTAGTGTTGTCTAGCACAAGGGTGTCTCCAAGCGGAGATCCCAACCTCGTCCGCGGGTGACTTCGAGTGCCCGCTCAGGAGAGGAATCATTCCACCAATTTTTTAGAGCAGCTTCATTGTTTCAGCCATAGGATTATGCAGTCACCTCCAAGGCTCCAAGGCAGGGCAGTCTCTCAGGGAAATACGCAGTCATAGAGGAGAGCAGCTCCGAGAGAGGAGGAACTTTGTGAGATTTTAGTTCGGGGGTTTGTGAAGGGATCAACCCTTCCATAGCAAAGTCCCTTGGATAGTTGGAGGAAATTCTTCCAGCATTTTCATCACAGAGGTCAGCGTACCCAGTAGGAGAGTGTAGTCATCCCAAGAGGGTAAATTTCGAGGGTCAGCCATTCCAGAATTCCTTTCTAGGTTTTTGGAGGAGAGACTGGTGTTCGAGTTTTAGAATTTTCCGAGCAGCAAAGTAGCCCCATATTGTAGTCCCTTTCCAACCAACAACAACATTTTCTATAGGACTGCGTAGAGGAGGAGCAACACAGAGCAAAGATTAAGCAGAGATTCTGATAGAGGAGGGAGAGATCATTCCATCATGCCTTGAGAAGGCAATGGTGCTATCATTCTAAGCACACTTGTACTTGTTCCTCATTTCAGAGAATATAATAAAATGGCTCAGTTGTTCTGGTTTCTTTGCATTTTTTTATGTGTATGCTTCTATTTGTTGTAGTTTTTGTTTATGTTGCTTTGGATTGATGTCTATTTCCCATTTGGGATATTACAATTTTGCTTCTTCCGTCCTTGCTGTTCATATTTTGTGTATTTGGGGTAGCATTAGTTGTGCTCTAGCTCCCAAACTTTTTCGAGGGACTAGAGTTCACCTGATCTATAGGACCCAGAAATGGATTTGGGAAATTTCATCTGGTTTAGGAGATATTAAATTAATTAATTATTTCAATGTATTTCCTAAGTTAAAACTTAGTGAACTTAAATAATTAAAGTAAATTTAATTAAACATGTGATGAAATTGTCTTAAGTCACACAGATCAAGCTTTCTTTTAATCTTAGCCATTGATTCAAGATTTGATCATGGTCGTTGATTTTTCAACGAGAAAAGTATAAAGGAAAGGCTTGGGGTCATTTGTGAAGACACACAGAGGCAAAGCACTGAAGCTAAGCTGAGATTCTAGGGCAAGGTTTGCTAAGAATACTCATAAGTATTTCAGCTGTAGAGAGGGGAATTTAGACCAAGGGGATGATCTGATCCCGGGGTCTAGAATACAGAAGAGGCAGAGATCAACTCAAGGACATCACAGAAGAAGGTAGCAACAATAGCAACAAGGACAACGTAATTTTCATGAAACCCCCACGGGTTACGCAGAGACCCTTCAGGGGCAGCGTAGTGATTGCATCACCCATTCTGGGTTAACGCAGTCCCTTCCGGAGCAGTGCTGAGGGTTTGGAGGACTTCCAAGGCTGACGCAGAGCCTCTCATGGACAACACTGGGGTTTCTAGGCCCTAATCTTCGCTGAGTTTTGTAAATCCCGTTTGAGGGTGTGGATCAGTCATTATTTTGGCCCTAGATCAGCCAATGAGCTATAGATCTATTATTTTCTCTGTCGGATCTTCTAGTTTTGGAACCCAGATTTGTGTATTTATAAATATTCTTAATAATAGAACCCTCCAGTAGCTAGAGACCGATTTTCCCACATTGGGTTTTTCCGGGGACTACTTGTCCATAAGTAACTGTGTCACTTTGGCAATGTGTGCATGTGCTTATTCTAGATCTGGATTGGTAGTGATATGTTATGTGTTTTTCTTCGATTTTAACTTGAATTTATTGAGTTAATAACTTGTCTAAGTAGAAAAATGTTACCGATGAAATAGGTAACCACACTGTTACCTACTTTTTTTTTGGTAGCATAAAAAGCACCCGATTTTGAAAAGTGGTGATGCAGAATCACCTCTCTTTTTTTTTTAGCACATTTTTGACACTCTAATATTTTTATTTATGAAGTATGAATATTTGTTTTAAAATGTTAGTGATTTTCATGCTAATTTTGAAACGTATTGATGCAGCATCAACTTTTTTTTTTTAAAGAGCGGTGATTTTCATGCTAATTTTGAAATGTATTGATGCAACATCAACCTTTTTTTTTTTAGAGTGGTGATTTTCATGTTGGTAATAGAACACAAAACTTATATATATATATATATATATATATATATATATATATATAAACAATATAAAAAACCAATAAAAATGTAAAAATAAAAAAAAATTAACTCGTAAAAATAAAAAATTTAAACAAAAATAAATAAATAAAACAAAAAAAAACAAAAATATTCGAAAATTATATCAAAAGAAATGACAAAATTTGAAAAAAAAGCACATAATTTAAAGAAAAAAAACAAAAATTAACAAAAAAATTAAAAAAAAAAGACATCAAAAACATTTTTTTCTAAGTTATTAAAAAATCCATATAATTAAAAAAAAAAAATTAAAATAGAAAATTTAAAAATAATTTAAATTACAAAATTAAAATTTAGATTTAAAAAAAAAAAATACAAAAAAGAAAAAAATAAATTTAAAAATTTAAATTAAAATAATAATAATAATAATAAGAAAACAAAAATACAAATTTTAAAATTAACAAAAAAAAACAAAAAAAAACAAAAACAAAAAATTTAAAATTGAAAAAGAAAATTAAAATAAAAGAATTATAATAAAAAAAACTATCATTAAAAAACAAAAAAATAAAAAAACCACGTGCAAATAATTAAAAAACAAATATCTATAAATTTGCTTTTTTTTTTAAAATGAAACAATTTATAAATTTTAAAAATGAAAAACCAAATAAACTAAAAGATTTAAAAAAAATAATTAAATTAAATTAAAATTTAATAAATTTAATGAATAAATTTTAAATTTTAAAAAATAATTAATCTAAAATATTAAATTTAAAAACAAAATAAAAAAGATAAAAAAATTAAAACAAATTAAATTTAAAATAAAAAATTTGAATTAAAAAAATAATTTTAAATTTTTTGAATTTAAAAAAATAATAATAAATAAATAAATTTAAAAAATAAATTAAAAAAAATTTTAAAAAAATAAAAATAAAAATAAAAATAAATAAAAAAAATAAAAGAATTTTTTTATCGTGGTGGCACCCCCAGTCGGCCTTCCGCCCAGCGGCCGGCCTCCACCGCCACCTGGGCGGGAGACCGATTCCGGGAATCACCTTCCTACCACGGGAGGTCGATTTCAGGAATCGCCCTCCCGCGGCGAGAGGTCGATTCCGGGAATCGCCCTCCCGCCGCGGGAGGCCGATTCCGGGAATCGCTCTCCTGCCGCGGGAATCACCCTCCCGCGTCGCGGGAGGGCGAATCTCGGAATCGGCCTCAGGGCGATACTCGGAATCGACCTTTTGCCGTGGGAGGGCGATTCCCGGAATCGACGTCCTGCCGCGGGAGGGCGATTCTCGGAATCGGCCTCCCGCCTAGCGGCCGGCCTCTGCAATCCGCCAATTTTATTGCGGGAGGGCGATTCCCGGAATCGGTCTCAGGGCGATACCTGGAATCGGCCTTTCGCCGTGGGAGGGCGATTCTCGGACGGCTGCCCCTCGCTCGCCGAGGGCGCACTTCTTAATCGGCTCTCCGCCAGCTTGCCCGCCCTCCGCCATCCGCCAATTTTATTTTTTATTTTTTAAATATTTAATATATATATATATATATATATATATATATATATATATATATATATATATATATATATATATATTTTTTTTTTTTTTTTTTAATTTAATTTTTATATTTGAAATTTAATTTGTTTTAATTTAATTTAATTTAATTTAATTTTTTTATTTTTATTTTTATTTTTATTCATTTTTTTGTTTTGTTTTTTTTTGTTTTGTTTTTCTCTAAATTTTGTTAATAATTTTTATTAAATTTTGTATTTTTTTTATTATTTAATTGATTTTTTTTTTATTATTATTAAATTTTATGTTTAGTTTTTTTCATTTAATTTTTTAAAATTTAGTAAATTTAGTAAATTTTGTATTTATTTATTTGAATTTAATATTTTTTATTATGAAGAAATCTTTCTGTAATAATCACATTATCATGAACAAAGTCGACGCGTTTCGAACCAACCAGTGTGATTCATCATCAGGACTCTTGATGATGAACCAGTGGAGTCCTGATGATGAACCACACTGGTTGGTTCGAAAGGTGTCGACTTTGTTCATGATAATGTGATTATTACCGAAAGATTTCTTCATAATTTATTGATGGATCACAGAAGCCAAAAATCTACTAATATTTTTTGTATTTCAATTAAAATTGTGTATTTAAAACTAGATTTTTTTTAAGTTAAACTTAATATTTTCAAATTAATTTGTTTTTATTTTATTTTTTATTTAATATATTTTTTTAAAATTTTTAAATTTATATTGATTTTTAAAGTTTTTTAACTTTTTATTTTAACAATGTCTTTTTTTTTTTTTTTTTCTTTATATTTAAAATTTATTTTTTATTTCAAAATTTATTTGTTTATTCATTTATTTATTAAATTTTTTTTTTTTTTTTTTTAATTTAATTTGTTATTTTAATATTAACATTTTTTTTTTTTTAATTTAATAAAATCTAATATATATATTTTTAATTTAAGTTTATATATATATATATATATATATATATATATATATATATATATATATATATATATATATATATATATATATATATATATATATTATTTTTTATAATTTAAATTTAATATATTTTTTAAAATCTATTTGTTTTTTTAATATATATTTCTTTAAATTTAATTTTTTATTTTAAAATTTAATTTTTTATTTTTTATTTTTTATTTTTTTTAAATTTAATAAACATTTTTTTTTTTTTTTTTAAAATTTAATTTCTATATTTTATTTTTTATAATTTCTTTATGTTTTTAACTTGTTTTTCTTTTTAATTTAATATTTTTATTTTCTTTTTATTTTTATATATTTTGAAATTTTAATCTTTAATTTTTTTTTTTAATTTTTAATTTTTAATTTTTTTCTTAAATTTTAGGTTTTTTTTTATGTTTGAATTAAAATTTTTATTTTGTTTTTATTTTTGTTTTTTTATTCCTATATATTTTTAAATTTTAAGCTTTAAAATGTTTTTATTTTTTAAATTTATTTTTTTTCTTAAATTTTAGGTTTTTTTTAATTTTTGAATTTTAAAAATTAAAAAATGTTATTTCTATTTTTTAAAATGTCAAAAATATGACAAATTTTTTTTTTTTGGGTTATTCCAACGTCAACTGGTTTTGTTTTGAGGGTGTTTTTTCAATCCTTTTTTCAAGAAACAATTTTGTTTTTAGCATAATTTTATAAAATTTTGAAATTTGACCTTCAAAAAAAACCAAGTGCGTTCTGGAATACACTTTTTTTTGTTTTTGTGGTGTTTTTTCATGTTTTTTGAGTCTTTTTGGGCTAGAGTTCCCGTTTTGAGGTCAGGTTACCTATTTCATCGGTAACAGTGTTGTAGGAGGAGCATAACCGAATTAACAATAATAATTTCTGCATAAGATATAAGATTTAGAAATTTCTACATGGTATTAGAGGAATATCAGATCTAGGAGGGTCACCAGCAGAAGAGACTAAAGGTTCTAGCTACAAAAAGCAGCTGAAAAAGCAGCATAAACACAGATCGAAAGGGACAACACAGTTTTCAGGAGAAAATTCACGCAAAGGGAAGGGGACACTGTCCAACGCTGTGTCCTAGGAAGCCCACACAATTACTGCACAGAGGCAGCTCAGAAACAACGCTAGTTTGGTCTGAAGCCAACCAGTGTGATTCAGATCTGAATCTGTCAGATCCAAAAAAGATTGCAGAAAAGCTGCAAAAATTCAGAATAGCTAGTGGGGTTAAAATTATGAAGTTTTTAGATGTTTAACCTTAGCCCAAGTGACAAATATTGAGAGGAGATTAGCTTCTCATAGAGTTTCTTGCCAAAGGAAACTTGCAGTTTGATCAGAGGATCAAAGAAGAAGCTGAACCATAGTTGATTTGGTAAATTTCCAAGGAGGGAAATCAGTTGTCAGAGGGAGAAGAAGACAACTATTTCACCAAGGGCCTTAGATCCATTTCTATAGCAAAGAGAAAAGGAAGTTCCGACACATTTTGAGAAGATGGATCCTCATGGACTGCGTGATCAGGATAGGCTAGATGGCCTTTCAAACTTTTCGATTTGGAAGGCAAGGATCCTGATTGTCCTTGAGACGTACAATCTAAGAGACCATGCAGATCAGACTCTAGCCACACCAACAGATGCGGATCTCCTGTGGAAGCATAAGGAAGTTGCTGGGCATGCCAAGCGGCTGATTATGGATAGTATCAATGACCATATTGTACCACACATAACTGAGAATAAGACAGCTAACGAGATGTGGAAGGCCTTAACTTCCCTATATGAGGGAAAGTCTTTCCAAAGAAAAATGTTGTTGGAAACCCAAATGAGGTCATTCATGATGACCAAGGGAGAAGACATGGAGCACTTCCTCTTCAGACTGCAGTCAATCAGAGATCAGTTGACTGCAACGGGTGCAGCGGTTGATGATGTTGTGATAGTCAGGACTGCCCTCAATGTAGTCACTGATGAGTGTAAAACCTTTGTCCAAAGTATCTTGCGTAGAGTGGACCTCCTAGATTGGGACAACTTGTGGTCAATTCTGCATCAAGAAGAACACCGTAGATTCACCAAGAGGCAGCACAACCCAAGATTGAGCAAAGTGAAGAAGGAATATGAGGAAGATGCAACCTTGGCATCAAAGAAGCAACAAAAGAAGAAGAAGGATATTTCAAAGATCAAGTGTTTCCAGTGTGGTGAAATGGGACATTTTTCCAACCATTGTCCAGAGAAGAAAAGGGACAAGGAAGCATCTTCTTCCAAGGCAACTGTGGCAGAAGATGGGCCAGGAGATGATGCAGCCATGAGTGCTCATGAACCACGGAGGTGGAGTAACATGGACATGTAGAGGAGCTACATGGAAGAGAAAAAAAGATCCTTGAGCAACTCATCTCTTGGATCACATGCGAGCTACGACGACCTTAGGACAGTAGCGGGACAAGTAGAGCAATGGGTGCATAGATCACAGATGAAGCAAGCAGAGGCATATCTGAAGACTAGAAGGAGCAGCGCAGAGCAAAGCAGTAGCACCGTAGAAGCAGTAGCAGCGCAGACGCTGATGTGACTTCATCAGTGCAGAGAAGTGTTGCTTACACAGTGCAAAGCTGCAGCAGCGTAGAAGGCTTCAGAGGGACAACGCACTGCCGTAGTAGCGTGATAGATTTCAGCGCAAGGGGTTGATGTGACTTCAATAGTGCAAAGGGAGTCTAATTACGCAGGCAGAGCTGTAGTTGTGCATCGTTATTTAGATTCCACCACAGATCTGTAGCTTATGGAGATTCAGTGATGAGGATGCAACCCATAAGACTTGTTTGTCAAAGATTGGGCAGGAGATTCAGTTGTTTCTATCAACAACTAAAGTTGCAGTGCTATGAACAGCATAGATGCAGTAGATTGAAAGGGAGTTGCAGTATAGTGGTTGCAGTGGCAATGGAAGAGTCATGAGCAACAGTACAGAATGGCAGCAGTAGTGCAGAGTTGAGTGGCAAGAGGCCAACCTTCAACAACACAGAACCAGTGCCCAAAATCATGTAATGCATAAGTGTGATGTATTGCTAGAGCACACCCTTGATGCTAAGATGGAGTGTTGAGATTTTGTGTATTTGGGGTAGCATCAGTTGTGCTCTAGCTCCCAAAATTTGTGGAGGGACTAGAGTTCACCGAATCTACAAGACCCGGAAATGGATTTGGGAAATTTCATCTGGTTTAGGAGATATTAAATTAATTAATTATTTTAATGTATTTCCTAAGTTAAAACTTAGGGAAATTAAATAATTAAAGTAAATTTAATTAAACATGTGATGAAATTGTCTTAAGTCACACAGATCAAGCTTTCTTTTAATATTAGCCATTGATTCAAGATCTGATCATGGTCGTTGATTTGTCAACGAGAAAAGTATAAAGGAAAGGCTTGGGGTCATTTGTGAAGACACACAGAGGCAGAGCACTAAAGCTAAGCTGAGATTCTAAGGCAGGGTTTGCTAAGAATACTCATAAGTGTTTCAACTGCAGAGAGGGGAATTTAGACCAAGGGGATGATCTGATCCTAGGGTCTAGAATACACAAGAGGCAGAGATCAGCTCAAGGACAACGCAGAAGAAGGCAACAACAACAGTAGCAAGGACAGTGTAATTTTTAGGAAACCCCTAGGGGTTACTTAGAGACCCTTCAGGGGCAACGTAGTGATTGTGTCACCCATTCTAGGGTAACGTAGTCCCTTCTGGAGCAACACTGAGGGTTTGGAGGACTTCCAAGGCTGACTTAGAGGCTTTCAAGGGCTTCAGAGGCTGACGCAGAGCCTTTCAGGGATAGCGCTGGGGTTTCTAGGCCATAATCTTCGCCGAGTTCTGTAAATCCCATTTGAGGGTGTGAATTAGTCATTATTTTGGCCCTAGATCAGCTAGTGAGCTGTATATCTAGTATTTTCTATGTCGGATCTTCCATATCCGGAACCCAGATTTGTGTATTCAGAAATATTCTTAATAATAGAACCCTCCAGTAGCCAGAGACCGGTTTTCCCACATTGGGTTTTTCCGAGGACTATTTGTCCAGAAATAACTATCACTTTGTCAATGTGTGCATGTGCTTATTCTAGATCTGAATTGGTAGAGATTTGTAATGTGTTTTTCTTCGATTTCAACTTGAATTTATTTAGTTAATAACTTGTCTAAGTAGGAGGAGCATAATCGGATTAACATTAATAATTTCTGCATAAGATATAAGATTCAAAAATTTCTACACTTGCAAATTGTCCTATCTCTGTGATAGATATCTGCAATGCAATTGCTATCAAGGATTCAAGTTTTTCTAACTTTAATTTGAATGAAGACTATATTTAATGAAAGAACATCAAAAAGGATTATTTGGGTCTTATCTGAGTTGGCATATTTGTATTCTTCATCAGATCTTGCATGCTTTGAAGTTAAATAAAGGTTGGAAAAGCGGGGGACCAGTTATAGTGTTGACAGTGATGAGGTGTATTCATTGATTGCACATCACTAGCCTAGTCCCTAGACCTTATATGCAATACCTCTCATATAAAAACTAGCCCAAAAGCAAGCTCTACAATAGGTAATGAGCTTAGTCGAAAATTACAAGAAATCGACCATTTGAGAACTGAGTGATAAGGAAGAGGAAACTGACAAAATCCAGGGTATTACTACTGCTATCAATGGCTGCAAGTTAAGACATGATGTTCTATGTCTATTGACTCTCAGGAGGAGGAAATTATTTATAAGAATTTTCTGTTGTCTAAGTGTTCATTTTTCATATGATTCAATTATAGGTATAATTTGCATCACATGTTTAGTTATGTTGTTTTAGAGCCTGGTCATATTGAAACAACCAAATTCTTGTGTCTCCCGAGGTTACTAATTAATTGTGAAAACCATTTAATAGAAAGGATAATTTATTAAATTCATTTATGAAAATAAGTAATTTAGATCATTTTCCATCTTCCATATCACAAATATGTTAAAATCCTCTACATTGATGAAAGACAAGCTAGTCATTTTTAGTAATTCTGACATTTTGTTTGTTGGTGGCCGTGAAGCATGCTTAAATGGGTCGAGTTGAAGCTTCAAACGGATTTATAAGAAAGAATGCCAAGTGTAGATGTCAAAATGTTAGTAAACAATTGCATTACAAATTTTAAAATATTAACTAACTTTAAAAAAAAAGTGAACCTTCTCACGCAACTTTGGATAGCAAGTTTCACAAAGCATTTATTATGTGCTAGTTTGATGATTTATTTTTATATTATATCTTAAGACTTCAAACCAGTTGAATAAATCCGAATAGAGTTATGGATAAATACGAAGTTTAATTTAAAACTCAACTGAGTTTCAAACGAGGAAGGAAAAAGCCATGCTGCCATGTTGATCTTGTGATTTTTGTCACGGATTTCGGAAGGTAGAGATTTAGAAAACAGATAAATTGTGTGGTGCATGTATGGTTGCGATGCACATTTTTAACTTTTATGCTGCTTAAAATATGTCAAAAGAAGGCCATTATAAAAATCTTGTAAAAGGATCAAAACGCGGTTGCATGCGCTGCGCAGCGAAACAGAGCGCTGCCCACTTCTGCAGGTGCTTCGGCCCTCTCGGCCCTTGAGGCCTCGATCCAGTTTGGTTCAGCACGGATCTGCTCAGATTGTTGCTGGCTTTACAGATCTGAGCCTATTCGTTCTGCTACAGGTTCTTCTTCAAGGATTGACTGCGTCCTGAGCAGACAGAACCAGAGAGCTGCCCCCACGGCCTTTCTGGTAGATGCTTCGGCCCTCTCGACCCCGGAGGCCTCGATACTGGTTGGATCTGATCGGATCAGCCTTTAGATCCTGTTGCTGGGCATCCAGAACACTCTTAGATCTGCTCCTCAGACTCTCAGCTGTTCTTCTGATCTGCCCCTGCTTTTTTCAGCTGCTCAGTCTCGGAGATGCCTCGCCTCTTGTCGGAAGCTGGTCGGATGAGTTTCTGATCCTCTCTGTTGACTATGGAGATCCAAGGATCGCCACAAGGGCCCTCTCTGTCTTCTCCTCCGGATGCCTCTGCCGCCTTCTCTTCCTTGATTGCTTCACTACCCAAGAGGAAGAAATCTGACGTCTCTAAGTTTGTTAAAAAGCTCGACGATGTGCCGGAGGTATCCCTACCTCCGGAGGGGCCGATCCAAGTCGCCTTATCTCTTGCAGATCGCGCCCTGGTCGGCCAATTCACGGGTCTCTGGCCCTCTCATAAATCAACTGAAAGATGGGTTACCAGGAATTGGATCCCGCTGATCAAGAACAAAGTCACCTCATATTTTCTTGGAAGAGGCTACTTCCTGTTTGAATTCAACACCAAGGAGGATAAAGACCTGATCTTCAGGAACGGGCCCTATTTCATGGGACCTCAGGGCCTATACCTAAGTAAATGGACCCCCGACTTTGATCCAGCTGTGGATGTTCCATCGGCAGTTCCTGTTTGGGTTCGGCTTCCTAACCTACCGGTTCACTGCTGGAACTGGGATTCCCTCAAACACATAGGCAACACTTTGGGCAAGTTCATAGACAGAGCCAATAACAACGATCAATATGATTGTGCCCGGATCTGCGTCGAGGTTGATCTAGAAGTGGGCCTTCCTGAGGCCATCAAAATAAAGGTGGGTAGCTGGACACATCTTCAAGTGCTGGATTACGAGCAGCTTCCGTTCAAATGCCGTAAATGCCACATCTATGGCCATTTTGCTAGAGGATGCCCGAACACAGGCGAAGCAGAAAAAGGAAAGGAGGAAGGATGGAACCAAGTAAAGAGATCAAAGATAAATCACAAGAAATCAGGGGCACAAGGAACTCAATCTGCCGCTGCCCAAAACTTACCCCCGTCAAGAAGCCAAGAAAATAAGTACGAGATCTTAAGCTCTGCGGAAGAAATTCCCAGGGAAGAGGAAAGACCTGACAAATCAGCAGAAAAATCGACCTCAGCAGGATCAAGACCTGAAGAGAGTATCATGGCAAAGAACAAGGAAAAGCAGAAAGAAGCCTCCGAGGAGGAACATGAATCAGAGGAGTCTGAGGAAGAGGGAGAAATAGGAGATACGTAGACATCAGTTAGAAGATCTGCAAGGGGCCGGAAATCTGCAAGAGAAAAGAGAGATCAGGAAACTTACAAAGACAAGCTGCAAGGCAGTCAGCCTACGCTAGAAAAACTCCTGGGCAAGAACTCGAAGCCGGTTAAAAGTCAAGCTCCGGGCTCCAGAGGAGCCCCTCATCAAAGAAACAAATGATGAAGACCATCTCCTGGAATTGCAGAGGATTGGGGAGTAAAGTAAAAGAAGAAGTAGTAAGAAGCCTCATCAGAAGAGAAACCCCGAACATCCTTCTGATCCAGGAGACCAAAATGGAGGACAAAGAGTTCCTTCAAATCAGCAAAAAGTTCTGGAAGGGAAGTAGCGGGCTAGCAATATCATCAAGAGGTGCCTCTGGGGGATTGGGTTCTCTATGGAACCCCCTCAAATTTAGCCTGGTTACAGAGGCACACAATAGCCATTGGCTATTCTTGAAGCTACACTCTGTAGATTCAAGGGAGACTATATGCCTGTTCAATGTCTACGCCCCTAATAACATAGGGGAGAAAAGGGAATGCTGGGAATCCATCAGACAGCTGGCAGAGACTGAGAATCTGGGAAACATCATCATTGCAGGGGACCTAAATCTCACCCTACGCACGGATGAAAAGCGAGGAGGTACAATCGTAAGGGACCCAGCAAGGGAGTGGGTGGAAGACCTCATGCAGGACTGGGATCTACTCGATACCCCTCCAGATAACGGTAAGTACACCTGGACCAATAAGAGAATAGGCCCTGGTTATATTGCTGCTAGACTAGATAGATGCTTGGTGCAGAGTTCCTTTCTTTTGCTTGGTTTAGAATCCAGACTGCACATCCTCCCTTGTAGTGTTTCAGATCATAAGCCTATTTTGTTAGAGATGACAGGTCACAAAGATCTTGGTCCCATCCCTTTTAGGTTCAATGCTCTCTGGGTTAAAGAGCCAGAGTTTATGAACTTGGTTCAAGAAAGCTGGAATCTACCAGTGAAGGGTTCTCCCTTCTTCATCTGGGAAGAAAAACTCAGAAGATTAAAAGCTGCTCTAAAAACATGGGCCAAAGGTCTTCCCACTCCTGCAAACAAAAGAAAGCAGGCCCAAGATATTCTTAAACAACATCAAATTCAAAGTGAGGATGTAGAAATCACTAAAGAAGTTTTAGACAAGGAGGAGGAACTGCAACAAATCTATCACAAAGCCTGCCTATCAGAAGAAGAGCGTTGGAGGAAAAAATCTAGGAGCTTATGGCTTAAAGCGGGAGATAGAAATTCTGCCTTCTTCCATAAACAAGCCCAAGCAAGGAAAAGCTTTAATTCTATAGCAGAAATCAAATATGGCAATCTGATCCACAAAGAGTTTGAGAGCATAAAGAAGGCAGCCTACAATCATTTCCAAAACCTGTATAAAGAAGAGGGAGAGACTGATCCAAATTCCAAATTTCTGGAGGTGATACCCCCTAGAATCTCCCCTCTTATCAACCAGCAGCTTGAAAATAAGATCTCCATCCAAGAAATAAAAGAAGCCCTAGATAGTATGGAGCCTGACAAAGCCCCAGGCCCGGATGGCTTCACAGCCAGATTCCTCCAATCTTGCTGGCAGATTGTTGAGAAAGATCTCTTTAAGATGATCCTGAAATCTCAAAATTGCCAAAAAATTGGGGGCAGCACTAATTCTGCCTTTCTTGCCCTCATTCCCAAGGAAAAGGGTGCAAAAGAATTTAATAGATTTCGCCCAATCTCACTCTGCAACATTGGGTACAAATTAATCACAAAGGTAATTGCAAACAGGCTAGCAGGCATCCTTCCAGAGATCATACCTGAGAATTAAGGAGGTTTTGTTCAGGGGAGACAGATTGTTGATAACTACATCCTGGTGCAAGAGGCTATCCACTCGAGTCAACTTCGCAAAGAAAAGGGTATGGTTATCAAATTAGATCTGGCAAATGCCTTCGACCGTGTCAGGCAAAGTTTCCTTTGGGAAGTATTGAAAAAGTTTGGTTTTGGGACTGGTTTTGTAAATTGGATACGAGCTAGTACTGCTGACCCATGGATTGCCCCCTTGGTGAATGGGAGAGCAGCTAGCTTCTTCAAAGCATCAAGAGGGATTAGGCAAGGCTGCCCCCTCTCTCCGTTGCTCTTCGTTCTTCAAGTCTCTGCCCTCAGCTTTTTCCTAGATCAGAAATTGGAAGAACAGGAGATTTTGGGGCTAAGTATAGCCAGAGGTGTGAAAAATGTAAACCATACTCTTTTCGCAGATGATACCCTTCTGTTGGGGGCTGCCATAGCTCGCTCTGCCACAAGGTTTAAGGAGGTTCTAGAAGATTTTAGTGATGCTACAGGAAGCAGCTTAAACATGGGAAAATGTAAAGCCTACTGCTGGAACATTTCTTCTCACACTCTCTCTGTCATCTCCAGGATTCTGGGCTTTGTTGCCACCCTCAGCTGGTCCTTCTTTATATACTTGGGTCTGCCCATCTTTCGCACTCTGGTTCGTAGCAGAGATTGGTCCCCTCTTTTGGACAAATTCAAGGCAAAATTCCAAACTTGGGGTTTCTCTTGGCTAAACCTCGCAGGCAAACTTGTTCTCATCAAATCTGTTCTAAACAGTCTTCCCATATTCCAATTCTCTGTGCTCTTAGCACCTACTGGTATCATAAAAAAAATGGAAGCCTACATTCGCAAGTTTTTCTGGAAAGGTGGCAAACTCAACGATAAAAGAATTCCGTTGCTAAGCTGGGAGAAAGTTTGTAAGCCGTTGATGGAAGGCGGCCTTAACATCAAAGACCTCTGCTCTCAGAATATCGCCATGGGGGCCAAGCTCTTCTGGCGAATCATCGCTCCACACCCAGGCTGGGCACAAAGAGCCCTCTGGAAAAAATATCTCAGGGGAAACAGAAAACGGTCATTGGATAATCCCCTTCCCACAACAGGATCGCATCTTGTCAAACGCTGTTACAAAGCAGTGGCTCTAATCAAAGAGAAAGCGTTCTGGATTCCGGGCAACGGTAAAAACATTAAGATCTGGGATGACAGAATAATGCAATACCCGCCCTTAGCATCGAACATCGATCTTCATGAGTTGAGACTGTGGATGGATCGCGTTGGGCTCAAATCACTGTGGGACATATCACATTGGGCAGACAGAACCTGGCAGAGTTGGCGCATTCCTCCAGCGCCTCCAGAGCTTACGCAGGCCCGACAGCGATTGCTTGTTATGTTACATGGTAAGTCACCCCTCCGCACAGGCAAACAAGACGCACGGGGTTGGGGATCCGGATCAGGCTCATATACAGTAGCGCAGGGATACCACTGTTTGCAGGAACGCCCTTATGTCGCCCCCGATCCAGCTGCATGGAAGGGGCTGTGGCACTATAAAACTATCCCAAAGGTCGACATTTTCTGCTGGACGCTTTGCCACAGAGCAATCTTAACCGATGACAAGCTGAAGAAAAAGGGCTTCCAAGGCCCATCCAGATGTCACCTATGCAGTGAAACTGAAGAGAGTGCCCAACATATCATTCTGGAATGCAAATTTTCTAGAACAGTATGGCAGATTCTTCTGAATTTTTGGAAAACAGAGTTCAATCTACCTGTACATATTTCAGACCTATTTGTTAATTGGCACAGCAGGTATCCAAGAATGCTTCCAAAAAACGAAAGATTTAAAGCAGCATGGTGCTCCTTGCCAAAATTCATCTGCTGGCAAATCTGGCTGGAGAGAAACAGAAGAGTTTTTAGAGATGAAAAACTGAATCCTCAGCTCATCACCATCAAAGTAAAAAATCTCTGGAAAGAAAATTTGGGTGAACAGTTATCGGAAACCAATTTAAATCAAAAGGATCTAGAATGGGCTGCCTCGTTGGGTCTTCATTTCTCTGGAGAAACAAGTCAGCAAAAAAGCATAAAAGAATGGCAATTCAGAGGAAGCAAGCAAGAACTATCAGAATTGCTCACCAGACAAGACCGACACTGCCTATTATTCGATGGGGCTGCGAAAGGCAATCCCGGTCTGGCCGGGGCAGGAGGAATTATAAAGAACAAGGAGGGCATAACTGAGATTAGATATGCTTGGGGCCTCGGGCATTCAACCAGCATTCAAGCTGAATCCTTGGCACTCCTGCAGGGCCTTAAGCAAGCAAATCTCACCGGGATTACAGAATTAAGTGTTATAGGAGATTCTCAGTCTATCATAAAAATTCTAGTGGAGGACTCTTCTCCTACAGATCTTAGACTGTCCAGAGCGATCTTAAGAATTCGAAATATGGTGAAGGCTTTTAGAAATATAAGCTTCCTCCATGTCTTGAGAGAAAACAATAAAGAGGCAGATTCAGAAGCCAACAAGGCGGTGTTGCTCTCAGAAGGAGCCCTTCTGGTTGACGAAACTGAGGAGTGGGACTCTATTCCATAAAGTTGTAATGTTTTTTCGACTCATTTTACATCAGTATGTGTGTTTGTATAAGCTAGGAAAAATAACACAGATAGACTTCCTAGTCTCATGTACAAATGATGGATCCCCAAACCTTGGGATCTACGATCAGATCAAGGCAGAAAGATCAAGGGCTAGGCCCGACAGATTGTAACCTTGGATGGCGTTTGGCCACTTTCTAATATAATCTCATAACCGTTCTTGTAAAAAAAAAAAATCTTGTAAAAGGATGCATATAACATAAAAATAATTAAATTTAGTAAATCTGAAACACAAATTTCTTCAAATTGGTTTTTATCTTGTCTCCTAGTTTAGTCTTGTGGTGTTATGGGAAACAACAAAAGATGTGTGTAGGTAAGTTGTGCCATGTAGCTTAGATAAATTTTGTAGAATAGTTGATGGATGGTGAGGGTTTTAGAGAGATGGTCTAGAATAGTTGATGGCTAGTGAGGGTTTTGGAGACATGGTCTAAGGTTTAAGATCTAGTGCCCTACATTTGTATTTATTCCTATATTTTTTACTCATTTTAGGTGCATCTAGCCCTTATAGGCCATGGTCCAGGTCATAAGGTTGTTGGAAAACCTCTAATGGCTATCTTGTCCTTTGAAAACAGTATAGCCATTGTAGAAAGCACCAAGTCACGGATTGTAGTGGTAATGATTCCCCCAAGGCCTCCTTGGAAGTTTGTACTAAAATTTTACCAAAAGGTAATTCCAATTTTGACCCTGCTTTTATAGTTAAAATCCTTGTTGAACAATATCACTTTGCATACAATGTGTACAAGGGGGAAACTATTTTTTACATTGTGGGGTGAGTGCCTCTTGAAGCTATTATTCATAGATGGGTTAATGAATCCTAGTTGATGTCGAGAAAGACACTTTTAGGGTTGTGGTGTGAGTGCCACTTGAAGCTATTATTTTTGGATGGGTTAGATAATCCTTTGAGCCTCATGTCTATTCCTTTATACGAACTTGTAGCCTTACAAAAGGACTTCAATTCATTGACAAGGTCCATGTCATGGAAATTTTATGACATGGGCTTTAGATTTGTAAAATCACTCTCATAGTATTCTCTCCCTATTTTAATGGCTCTTCTATTGATCAAGCTACCTAATTGTCCTACCTAGTTTTCACAGAGCTCCATACCTTGCGCATGTAGATGTGGCCCTTCTTGGATTGCATAGGCATCTTGATAGGGGATTTCTTTGTAATGAATTGGATAATTTCTTCAAACCTAGGCCTCAACACAAGGTTTGCATTAACATCAACTTGTTAAAATATTCGAAAGAATATGTATTCATCAAGGTGGATGATGATATTCACGATGGGTAGTGTAGGATATCAACCTCCCCAATACATTCTTTCATTTTCAAGGTCAAAATCACAAGATCCATGATTTCCCCCTCATGAATCACCTTGACACCCAAGAAACCCTACCTTATTGGAATCCCCAAGGCTTTGTTGATAGTCAGACTCAAGATATAGTGGGAGGATGAATGAAAATGGTGCAAAAGAATAAATTTAATGGGCCTTCTAAGGCCTAAGTGAAAAAGCGACCTTGGTAGCTAAGTCATCCTAATCCTCACCTACCTCAATGTGGAAGGTCACACCTCAAACCTCTAGCTCATACTTGTAGGGAGGAGTAGAGAAGGCTCACTCTCCTCAACTAGTGAGCGACATGCGTGTTGGGTCAATTCACTGTTGTAACTTAACACAAGTATTTTATTATCAATCCGGGTTGGTGAACTTAGGAGCATCCCCAAAGTATATGGGTTTCAGTTATGATCAATTCAGAAGATGATTCATTAATGATTAGGCAAATGCATATTACAAATATAAATCTAACTTAATTAATTTCTAAAGAATAAATCAAGATACATGAAATAATAATTGAAGAGGCTCTTTTCTAAGAGGTCCTAGTTGTCCTTCATCATTGATTTCATTCTATCATTGATATTATTGTGAAAGCAAAAATTCAAGAAAAATAGGAACTAAATCTAATTTCTAAACAATAGACCAAGATACATGAAATAATAATTGAAGAGGCTCTTTTCTAAAAGGTCTCGGTTGCCTTCATCATTGATTTCATTCTATCATTAATGCTATTGTGAAAATATGAATTCAGAAAAGCAGGAAAAGATGAATCTTACTTTTGAACTCTAATCAGAGTTTTGAACTCTTAATTAGATAAAAGAAGTATTTAACTTAAATAATGGTTTTTCTCTTCGTATGCGGGAAAGAAACAAGATTAAGATCCATCAGCAATCAAAGCATGTAAAGGCATCTAAATATAAACAAATCAAACATAAGCAACTAATTTAGAAATTGCAGCTACGAAATGAACTAAGAAGTGCACTTAGTTCGGTGTGGGGGCCCTCCACCCTTGCCTCGCACGCTGAAGGTAAACTCAGTTACTTAAGACTTCAAACAATCAATCAACATGCAAAATCATCAAAATATGATAGAACAGATATTCAATTATGTCTCCAAGTCTCAGAAATAATAATAATAAGTCATACAAGTTGCAATTTTTAAAGCCTTCAAAGTGTGAGGCTTAAATAGATAAAATATCTAACAAAATCATCTAAAATAACTCAAGTAATCATAACTATCCTTATCATATCATATCAGGTCGAATTCATCTACCATATCCATCATAATCTCGAAAATCCCACAAAATAAGAGTTTTGACCTAGTTTCTAGGGATCCTCCATGGAGACTGGTCATGTTTGAGCGCCTTTGACTGGGCCTATTAAAGCTCAATCTGACTGTGCCAACAGGTGTACTTTTACTCCTAGTTCCCGAGCTTTCTAGAAACATATCCATCTCGAGCCCAAGTGTCATGCACATATGCAAACCATAATGCTATTACGGGAATTTCTGCTACTGTCCAAAAATGCACTTAAATTCCAATTTTTACAAAAACATCTAATAATTGAAAAACATAAATTAAATACCTATATATTCATCTTTGTTTCAATGTAAGGTGAATATGATGGTAGATAGATGGTTAATGTGGCAAAATAGACTGTAATTCCTAAACAAAAAGAGATAAAAAACAAGGGTCAACAATGCATGGTGATGCTTGAAAATGCATAGTTCATTTTGGGTAATTTTTCTACCTTAGGAAGGTACCTAAGGTCAACACGAATCACATGGAGATTTGAACCCTTCTAGGAAGTTGAAGTTGTAATCACAAGTCATGAGTAAAGTCTTAGAGGACACTTTTTTATTTGATTTAATCCTAAACATGCTTTTCTTCATCATTCTGTTAGGTCCCTATATCACTAGTATAGTCCCTTATTATTGTTAGTGTAAACCCCTTATTGTTATTATTGTACCCTTGTAACCCCCATTTTGTTATTATTGTGCCCTTAAATTATTATTGTTAGTTCGGCTAGGATTACATTGTGGCCCACTAGTATTACATTATGGCCCCATGGACTCCTATATATAGAAAGGAGGTTTTGTAAATTGTATCATCCAAGAATTGTTCATTTATGTAATGTATTGGAGGTTTCCCCCTCGAAGTGGCTTATTTCTAAGGCGTTGATATCTCTTTCCTTCTATTTTTGAAGCTGGTTACACAACATTTGGTATCAGAGCTTTGGATTCTAGGGTTTCGCTGCTCCAAACAGGTCATCGTGGCATTTTCGCTATAAATTTTTTTCTATGAAGTTTCAGAATCTGAAATTTTTCGGGTGCAAAGCCGAAATCTTGAGGAATATTGTCTAAAAATTTCAGAGCTTGGTTCGCAATATTTTCTGAGATATCATCTGTGGAAGTTAGGTCTTTTTTCAGGCTCCTAAACAGGTCATCGTGGCATTTGCACTATAAATTTCTTTCTACGAAGGGTCAGAATCTGAAATTCATATGGTGCGAAGCTGAAATCCTGAGGAAATTCATCAAAAAATTTCAGAGCTTGGTTCGCAATATTTTGGGAGATATGATCTGTGGAAGGTAGTGCTTTTTCAGGCTCCTGAATTTCATCTCAAAGAGGTGATCGTGGGAAAACTTCAATAACTCTCTCTCTGGGCATTGGATTGAAGTGCCGTAAAAAGTGGTCGCAAGTACACAGACTGAAGTTTCTTAGCTATCAATTTCAGAGACAAAGGACAAAACAGTGACACGTGGCAAGTCGTACAAGTTCGCTCTACTGAACCAGTCCAGAATTAGGTCATTGTGGGAGATTGGACACAAATTTGTCTTGGAGAATCCAAATCAGGTCAGACCTGTGGCATTCAAAAGATAATTCAGAGGGCTACTTCAGTGCTGAATTTCAGATATTGAAAATCTGAAATAACATAGATAATACAATTTCAATATCGAGCTCCTCAAAGCTAGTAAAAGGTGTGTATTTTTTTCCGAATTGCATAAGTCTTGTTTGAAGAATCAAGTTGAATTGATTCCAAGGGCATATTGTAGAATAGATATCAATATTGGATTCTAAAATGGCCCCTAAAAAAAATTCAACACCCATTAAGCCTTCAGAAGGCTCTACTATGACTCATGAAGATGAAGAATTGCAACATGATCTATCAAAATTACAAGAGCAAGTGCAACAAATTTCACCCTCGCAAAGAGCAACAAAAAATGAAATGGAAGTTTTGAAGAAAGGCGTGGAAGCTAAGATGGATGGCATGCAAGCTAAGATGGATGGCATGGAAGCTAAGATGGATGGCATGGAGGCTGGCATGGAATCTAAGATGGATGACATGGAAGCTAAGATCGATGAGAAAATGGAAAACATGAAGAATTTTCTAAAAGCAGACATGGAAGGTTTGACAAAGCTGATACAAGAAAGGTTTCCTAATGGTGAAAAGATAGTAGAAGAACCTCATGATGAGAACAAAATAAATGTTAATTGTGATTTCATAAACTCTAATGTTGGCGGGAAGAACCACCATATTCCAAAGATGGATATGAGGAAGTTTGATGGAAAGGATCCTGTAACATGGATACTACAAATGGAGCAATATTTTGATCTCCATAACATGAAAAACACACAAAAGGTACGCGTTGCAACTTTACATTTAGAACAAAATACATTTGTATGGTATCGATGGCTTTGCTCCCGTAAAAAAATTGTCACTTGGTCAATTTTTATGGAGGAAATGATAGCACATTATAAGGATACAAAGAGAAACACCTTCTTTAGCCAATTGATAAATCTCAAAAAAAAGGGTTTAGTGGGGCAACACATTGAGGACTTCCAAAAATTGAATATAAGGGTAACTGATATTCCAGAGGAACACACGATTGATCTCTTCATAGGTACTCTAAAGGATAACATCCAACATGAAGTTCGTGTTTTGGAACCTGATTCATTGGAGAAGGCATTCAGGTTGGCAAGAAAATTTGAATGTAAAATTATGGCGACAAGGAAGCCTACCACTCAATTCTATAAAGAAGAAAGTGTTGCTACGCCTAGATTTCCACAACCTACAAGGTTGACACCACAACAATTGGAAGAAAAAAGAGCAAAAGGGCTTTGCTACAGTTGTGATAGAAAATACACTAAAGGTCATAAGTGTGCTGAAAAGAAATTATTTTACATAGATTGTGAAGAAGAAGAAGAAAATGAACAATAAGAGGGTATACACCAGGAACCAGCCATAGAAGAGGAAGAAATGAATCCGACCATATCATGTAATGCACTGGCAGGAATTACCACTCCTCAAACTCTCAAGATAGCAGGATAGATCAAGAAGAAAAAGGTAATAGTGCTAATTGATTCAGGTAGCACCCATAATTTTATTCATTGTAAGGTAGCCAAGGAATTAAATTGTTTCCTATACCCAGCACCAGAATGCCAAGTGATGGTTGCAAATGGAGGAACTATAAATTGCTCTGGGAAATGCCATAATATCAAGCTAACCATGGGGGAATATGTAGAAATTTGCTGAATAATGAAGATTTATCCACCGAGATTATCCTGATCACATATCAATTCGAATTCATATGCAACACATAATCTCTTCTACTCATATCATCACACATGCGGAAATAAAACAAGCGGTATGCGATCAAAAAATCATCAAAACATCACACACATTACACAGTATGTATGGGGAAAGCTTATAGCTGAAAACCCCCAGCTATTATGTATATTATATGGAGAGAACATGTAACAGTACATAGCACAATACTCCTCACAAGTACTCAGTACTATCTCATAAAGTTACACACAAACTAGCTTGGTCTTGAACAAGTCACAGGTTCAAAACTCATCCACTAATTGACTGCCTCTATTGCGCAATCAAGGCTGGTCTAATGAGAGATCCAAGGTTCGAATCTCACTGGCTCCAACTACGCAATCCTCATGGGCAATCTCCTCCAATGCTTGTGCAAATCTCATGCACAACTGCTGTCACAACTGATAGCTATCTCAACCCTTTCATCTACCTCTTTCACTGGTCTCCACTGAACTGTCCATGCACTGTAGTGAACTGATGTGTTCTTGAGTTGAATAATGAGTTAATAATTAGTGAATTAAATAATATTTAATTCACTCCACTCATTACTAGTTGATTAGCTCGTTAAACTAATCTCAACTAGTTCAACTAAGTTAAACCGAACACAACTCCACCAACTGTCTCATCAACTCCACCAAACTTCTGCCACTGAAGTCCTAACTGAAGTCAACCATGCATGAGCTCACCAAACCCCTAGGAATAGCGTAATTCATCTGTCAGATGCATGAGCCACTTCTGTAGCTCGAACTGAAGTGCTCCAAGAGAGTAAACTGAAGTTTAGAGTCCAAATATTATTAAGGGTAAATAATATTTGACTTTTCTATTTTTAGCTAGGCAATCTAAAAATAGACTTCGACCTAAATGTCTAAAAATAGAGGTCCATCTATTTTTACCAACATGACCAATACTCCAAGAATAGCATACTGCAACTCCCAGACCATGCTCCATATGTCTAAAAATAGACATAGTCTAAAAATAGACTTTGCGCCAAAATAGCCTGCGGGCCCACTTAGTGAAGGCGACTTCATTTCACTAAGCTCCATCATCTTGTTGCATTTTCAACACTCCCTCTCAACAAGATATGGATTATCTGCAACCCCTATCCTGCCTCTGTGGAATTCGAACTTGCTCCTGGTGAGCGCCTTCGTCAAGATGTCAGCATCCTAATCCTCCGTGGGAACATATGAAAGCATCATGATTCTCCGCTGAACACAATCTCTGATATGATGGTACCTGATGTCGATGTGTTTGGATCTATCATGAAATACTGGATTAGCCGAGAGTTTAATGCAACTTTGGTTATCACAGTAGATCACTATAGGCTCCAAATGCAACCTGAACAATCCAACGAGGATTTTCCTCATCCAAATAGCCTCGCATGCAGCCAAGCTAGCTGCCATGTACTCGGCCTCTGCTGAACTGAGTGCCACGGATCTCTGCTTCCTGCTGTACCAGGAAACTGCTGCCGACCCAATGCTGAAAACTCCTCCAGAAGTGCTCTTCCGGTCCGTTGGGCTCCCTGCCCAATCTGCATCAGTGAAGCCAGAAAGCTTCGCTCCATCCTCCTGTCTGTACCATAGACCATATCCCGACGTGCCTCTGATATAGCGCAATACATGCTTGCCTGCCTTCCAAAAGAGCTTGGTAGGCTTAACCATAGCTTGCGAAAGCTGGTTAACTGCATAGCATATATCGGGTCGTGTATTGACCAGATACATAAGCGACACCACCAACTGTCGATAGACAGTGGCATCCACTACCTCCGCTGAAGTAGCATCCTCCTTCCTCCAACCACCAGGAAGAGGAGTGTCAACAGGCTTGCAGCCTTGCATGTTGAACCTCTCCAGAATCTCCCCGGCATACTTGCCCTGAGAAACAAACAGTCCTCCGCTGCGCTGCCAAATCTCCAATCCCAGGAAATAATGAAGGATGCCCAGGTCCTTCATCTCAAACTCTCGTGCAAGATCCTCCTTGCATGAAAGTATCAACTGCTCATCGCCAGTCAAAATCAGATCATCTACATACAGTACGATGATCAACAGCTTCCCCTCCACCACACTCTGGTACAGGTTTGGATCCGCCTCACTCTTGGAGAATCCAAGCCCGGTGAAGTAGCTGTCTATCCGAGTGTACCAAGCACGAGGTGCTTGCTTCAGCCCGTACAGTGCTCTCTTGAGTCGGCACACATGCGACTCACTGCTGAAGATCTCAAAACCTTCAAGCTGCTCTATGTACACCTCCTCCTCAATGACTCCGTTGAGGAACGCAGTCTTCACATCCATCTGATGGATGTGCCATCCCATCTGCGCTGAGAGAGCTAGGATCGTCCATATGGAAGAGTACCTTGCGACAGGTGCAAAGGTCTCCTCATAATCGATCCCCTCGATCTGTGAAAAGCCACGGGCGACAAATCTCGCCTTGTACTTCTCCACACTCCCGTCAGCTGCCTGCTTCACTTTGTAGATCCATCGCAAACCCACCACTGATTTCCCCACCGGTCTTGGGAAAATCTCCCATGCACTGTTCCTGACGATCGAATCATATTCTTTGATCATGGCATCAACCCATGCGGGTTCCTCCACAGCTTCCTCAAAAGAGGATGGCTCTGTCACAACACATTGACTCACAAGAGCCATGTATCCAGTGTACCGATCCGGTGACTGTCTCTGTCTGCGCTGTGCCGTAGGTGGTCCTACAACCTTCTCTGCATCCCGAGCCAGTCGCTCAGCTTCTGTAGTGCGCATGCGCCCTCTGATGGTTGGCGCTGCCTGGGTGGTTTCTTCCACCTCCTGAACCTCCTCTTGTGGCTGATCCACATCCGGAAGCTCCTCCTTAGGAACTAACAGCTCCTCATCCGCATGCAAGTGTAGCTCCCTCTCAAGCGAACACTGCATGGCTTTCTCCTCCTGAAATTTTATATCCCGTCGCACAACAGTCTTGCGACTGTCTGGCACATACACCCGATAGTTGTGAGGTGTATCAGCGTACCCCACAAATATTCCAACTTCAGCAGTTGGATCCAGCTTCCTTCTTGCATCCTTCGTCACATGCATGTAGACAGGAGATCCGAAAATCCGCAAATGGGAAATATCAGGCCTCTTGCCAGAATAAGCCTCCTCTGGTGTACTCATGCCAAGAACCTTGTGAGGACAACGGTGCTGCACATACACTGCTGTATTGCATGCCTCAGCCCACAAGTGAAGGGGTAGGCCCTGATCATGCAACATCGCCCGTGCAGCACCCACGATCGTTCTGTTCTTCCGCTCAGCCACCCCGTTCTGCTGTGGGTTATGGGGTGCGATGAGCTCTCTCCGAACCCCTTCTGCGCTGCAGAACTCCTTGAATTCAGCCGAGATGAATTCACCACCGTTATCACTCCTTAGAGCAATCACCTTCTTCCCCGACTCCTTCTCGACCAGTGCTTTAAACTCACAGAACTTCGCGAATGTATCGCTCTTCTTCGACATGAAGAAGATCCCGCACTTTCGAGAGAAATCATCAACAAAGATCACATAATACCTGTGCTTTGCTGTCGAAGCAACAGAGAAAGGACCACACACGTCTGTGTGAACTCTCTCAAGGATCGTCGTGGCGCGATTATCCTTCTCGTGAAAGGTGGCTTTCACATACTTCCCTAAAGTACACCCCTTGCACTGATCTGACTGCGCAAGAGTGCCCTTAGGAAGCCCAGTAGAAATCTGCTGCAGGATCTTCAAAGCTCCGTGGTGAAGGTGGCCCAATCTCCTATGCCACAGTTCGCCCTCATCATCCCGGCTCACCACTTCTCCCGCCTTGCATGCCATTGCTGCGCAGCCATCTACTTGCAACTGATAAAGGTTCTTGACTCGAACCCCTATCTTCCGGGTCTCACCAGTAGTCTTACTGCGTAGGAAGGCTTTTCCTTCGCTGAAGACCACATCATACCCCTTGTCTTCCAACATCGCCACAGAGATCAGGTTCTTCATCAATCCTGGAACATGCAAAACTTCCTTCAATATGAAAGGTTTACCATACTCCCTCTCAAAGGAAATGGTACCGATACCAGTCGCACTGTATCTACCATCATCGCCCATCTCGATGTGCACTCCAAGATCTTTTTCCTCCAGATCTGAAAACAGATCTCGATCTCCGGTCATGTGAAATGATGCACCACTGTCCAAGAACCAAACTGATCCCACCACACTTGAAACCAAGCATGCGATCAGTGAAAAATCCAGTTCGAATTGAGAAGCCAATGCCTCTCCCGCTACAGATCTAGTAGCCTTCTTATTTTTCTTCTTCTGCGGACAATTTGTGGCATAGTGTCCGTGCTGGTGACAATGAAAACACTTCACCTTGGACATGTCTTGCTTCTTGCCTTTTGCACCAGACTGAGCTTTCTTGCTCTTCCCCTTCTTTGCTTTGGCATCCAAAGCACAATTTTCTTCATCGGATACCTTTGATGAAGATCCGTCCCTGGTAGTCCTCCTTATCTCCTCCTGCATGAGATCCTCCCAAAGGCGCTCCCATCCCGGCAACTTCTCCCGACCATTGACACTATCTTGATATGAATGCCAAGCCTTCGGAAGACCAAGGAGATCCAGGTCCACCATGTCCTCATCTTCGACAGTCACCCCCACACTTCCCAGCTCATCTCTGCATTGAGTGAACTTCGTGAGGTACTTGGCGATACTGTCACCTTTCTCCATCTTAATGTTTCTAAGTTTATCCTTGAGCGCCAGCTTCCTTTGGTCGCTCTTGCTCTGGAATAGATCTGTCAACACTTTCCACATCAAATATGGAGAAGCTTTTCCATGCAGGCTGGATACAATGTGATCCTTCACGCCCTCCAACAGAATCCTTCGACATTTCACCATCTTCTTTTGCCAAGCCTCGACTTCAGCAGGATCAGTGGGCTTTTGGACATCCGTATCTACGAACTCCTTCAGTCCATTATCTTCTAATACTGCCTCCATGCGATCCTTCCATGCAACATAATTCGAACCGCCTTCAAGAGCATATTCGAGTCGCAAACCGTTGAAAGACATTTTCAACTCCGGCACCAAGAAAACAAAACTGCTGCAAAATTCGAATTCCAACTCAAAGCTCAATCACTCTTGATCTGTGAGAACAAATTATTTCTAGCACAGAGATCGACTCCAGGGGCATTTACTGGATATATCACCTTTCAAAGGAAAGGATGGATCCAGAGGCTACCTGGCCCGCATGCAGACTCTGTCTACCGAAATAAGTTTGTAATCACCGTGATGATCAATCTCTGCTCCGATAATTATGTAGAAATTTCATAACAATAACATTTATCCACCGAGATTATCTCGATCACATATCAATTCGAATTATATGCAACATATAATCTCTTCTACTCGCATCATCACACATGCGGAAATAAAACAAGCGGTATGCGATCAAAAGATCATCAAAATATCACACACATTACACAAATATGTATGAGCTTATAGCTGAAAACCCCTCAGCTATTCTGTATATTATATGGAGAGAACATGTAACATTACATAGCACAATACTCCCCACAAGTACTCAGTACTATCTCATAAAGTTACACACAAACTAGCTCAGTTTTGAACAAGTCACAAGTTCAAAACTCATCCACTAATTGCCTGCCTCTATTGCGCAATCAAGGCTGGTCTAATGAGAGATCCAAGGTTCGAATCTCCTTGGCTTGACAACACAATCCTCATGGGAAATTTCCTCCAAGTGTGGTGCAAATCTCATGCACAACTAATGTCACAACCGATAGCTATCTCAACCCTTTCATCTACCTCTTCCACTGGTCTCCACTGAACTGTCCATGCACTGTAGTGAACTGATGTGTTCTTGAGTTGAATAATGAGTTAATAACTAGTGAATTAAATAATATTTAATTCACTCCACTCATTACTAGTTGATTAGCTAGTTAAACTAATCACAACTAGTTCAACTAAGTTAAATCGAACACAACTCCACCAACTGTCTCATCAACTCCACCAAAATTCTGCCACTGAAGTCCTAACTGAAGTCAACCATGCATGAGCTCACCAAACCCCTAGGAATAGCATAATTCCTCTTTCAGATGCATGAGCCACTTCTGTAGCTCGAACTGAAGTGCTCCAAGAGAGTAAACCGAAGTTTAGAGTCCAAATATTATTAAGGGTAAATAATATTTGACTTCCCTATTTTTAGGATAGGCAGTCTAAAAATAGACTTCGACCTATAGGTCCAAAAATAGAGGTCCATCTATTTTTATCAACATGACCAATACTCCAAGAATAACATACTGCAACCCCTGGACCATGCTCCATATGTCTAAAAATAGACATAGTCTAAAAATAGACTTTGCGCCAGAATTTGCCTGCGGGCCCACTTAGTGAAGGCGACTTCATTTCACTAAGCTCCATCATCTTGCTGTATTTTCAACGTAATATGTATCAATAGAATAGTCCAATGCTTTCCATTCCTATGGGAGGTGCTGATGTTGTACTAGGAGTACAATGGTTACAATCTCTGGGGACGGTAGCTTTTAATTTTCAAGAACTTTTCTTGAAATTTTTTTCAGAAGGAAAGGAAGTTGAATTACGAGGTATTGCAGGGAAGCCAGGAAGGATAATAAGCTCTAATGTCATAAAAAAGCTTCTAAAGAAAGAACAACGAGGCGTAATTTCACAATTATGCTCACTAGAAGTTCCAACATCAAAATCATCTATTTCTGCAGATCTCCAACAAGTCTTGGACAATCATTCCAAGGTGTTTGAAACTCCCAAAGGACTCCACCTATTCGTGATCATGATCATGCTATTCATTTGATTCCAGGAAGTGTTCCTCCAAACATCAGGCCTTATAGATATCCTTACTTCCAAAAGAGCGAAATTGAACGTATGATTGCAGAAATGTTAGAGGCGGGTATAATTCAACCTAGTCAAAGTTCTTTCTATGCTCCTGTAGTACTGGTACACAAGAAGGATGGATCATGGCGAATGTCCGGATTATAGGGAGCTCAATAAGCTCACCATTTAAGATAAATTTCCCATTCTTGTGATTGATGAACTATTGGATGAATTACATGGAGCAATTTATTTTACCAAGTTGGATCTTCGTTCAGGATATCATCAAATTAGAATGAAGACTGAAGATATTCCAAAAACAGCATTTCGAACTCATGAGGGTCATTATGAATTTTTGGTCATGCCTTTTGGCCTTACCAATGCACTTTCTACATTTCAAGGGTTGATGAATTCCATTTTCAAACCCTTCCTTAGAAAATTTGTGCTAGTATTTTTTGATGATATACTAATCTACAGCAGGTCTTGAAGGATCATGTTGAACATGTTGACAGGGTGCTCAAACTATTGCAGGAGAAACAATTATATGCAAAAACATCCAAATGTTTCTTTGGAGTACAAGAGGTGGAATATCCGGGTCATATTGTATCTCACGAGGGTGTTAAGGTAGACCCTAAAAAAATTAAAGCCATTAAGGAATGGAAAGTCCCCACAACCATAAAGCAGTTGCGAGGATTTCTCGGGTTAACAGGGTATTATCGCAAGTTTGTTAAGAATTATGGGAGAATAGCAGCACCTCTAACAACATTATTGAAGAAAGATGTATTTTCATGGACTCCTGAAGCAACTAAGGCCTTTGAACATCTTAAAGAGGCAATGTGCCTAGCACCGGTCTTAGCTACGCCATACTTCACAAAAACCTTTATTGTGGAATGTGATGCCTCAGGAAATGGAATTGGTGCAGTTTTAATGCAGGAAGGAAGACCCATTGCTTTTGAAAGTCATTCAATCAAAGGAAAGTATTTACAGAAACCTATTTATGAGAAGGAAATGTTAGCAATACTGCATGCACTAAAGAAATAGCGAACTTACCTAATGGGAAGACACTTCAAGGTAAAACTGATCATGATAGTCTTAAACACTTTTTGGAACAAAGACTATCTTCAGAAGAGCAGCAAAAATGGGTCACAAAGATGTTGGGTTATGACTTTGAAATAATCTACAAAAAAGGAAAGCTTAATGTTGTTGCGGATGCACTCTCAAGAAAGAATGAAGAGGTGGAAGCATTGCTTTGTGCCATTTCTATTATCCAACCATATTGGATAACTGAAGCAAGAGATGAATGGAAGAAGGACAAAGATGTATGGACACTCATTCAAAAGTTGCAGCAAGATCCTAGTACATCCGATACATTTAGTTGGAAAAATGATTCCTTATGGTACAAAGATCGCTTATATCTTTGTAATAATTCCCAACTAAAACAAAAGATTCTTTTGGAATTGCACACTTCTCCTTTAGGAGGACACTCAGGATTTTTAAAAACTTACCACAGGGTGAAGAAAGAATTTTTTTGGGATGGCCTTAAATCAGATATTCAAAAGTTTGTGGCGGAATGTTTGGTTTGCCAGTAGAATAAAGTTGAGACAATTAAGACCCCGGGACTTGTACAACCTTTATCCATTCCAAGTCAACGTTGAGAGGAGATTTCAATGGATTTTATCACAGGTTTACCTAAGTCCGAAGGAAAGAATGTCATCATGGTGGTAGTTGATAGAATTACCAAGTATGCACACTTTTGTGCATTATCTCATCCATTTAAAGCAAGTACAGTTGCTACTACATTTAGGGACAGAATTCAAAAGCTACATGGAAGCCCAAGGGTTATTGTGAGCGACAAAGATCCCATTTTTACTGGAAATTTTTTGACGGAGTTATTTTCTTGTTTGGGTACTCAATTAGCTCATAGCTCATCTTATCATCCTCAATCTGATGGTCAAACTGAGATAGTAAATAAATGTTTGGAAGGATATCTTCGTTGTTTTGTATCCGATAAACAAACACAATGGGTCAAGTGGTTACCTCTCGCTGAATGGTGGTATAACACTTCCTTCCATACCGCAGCAAAAATGACCCCATTTATGGCACTTTATGGATATCATCCACCATCCATCACATCATCTTTAAGGGAAAATTCGAAGGTTCAAGCAGTGGAAGATCACATCGAGCATCAGCAAGAAGTTCTCCAACTCTTAAAGGATAACCTGAATTTGGCACAAAATCGAATGAAACAACAGGCAGATCAACATCGCAGCGAGAGAAGTTTTGATGCAGGAGATTGGGTATTTTTACGGCTACAACCATATAAACAAATGTCCCTCAAGCAAGCTAAGAAGGATAATAAATTATCGCCAAAGTACTATGGTCCTTACAAGGTGTTGCAAAGATTGGTACTATGGCATACAAATTGGAGCTTCCTGCTTCTTCGCGAGTACATCCAATTTTCCATGTTTCATGCTTAAAGAAGGTTATCGGTGAAAATCTTCCAGTTCAAACAATATTACCAGAACTTGATGAGGAAGGAAAAATCATATTGGAACCTCAAGCAGTCATGGAAACAAGAACTCGACAACTACGGAATCGATCAATTTCAGAGTATCTCATCAAGTGGAAGAACTTACCCACCGAAGATTCTACATGGGAGGATGAGAATTTTATACAGAAGCACCCAGAGCTACTCAAGTGTTGAGGACAACACTTTTTTGAAGGAGAGGGGCATGTTAGGTCCCCATATCACTAGTATAGTCCCTTATTATTGTTAGTGTAACCCCCTTATTGTTATTATTGTACCCTTGTAACCCCCATTTTGTTATTATTGTGCCCTTAAATTATTATTGTTAGGTCGGCTAGGATTACATTGTGGCCCACTAGGATTACATTATGGCCCCATGTAATCCTATATATAGAAAGGAGGTTTTGTGAATTGTATCATCCAAGAATTGTTCATTTATGTAATGTATTGGAGGTTGCCCCCTCGAAGTGGTTCATTTCTAAGGCGTTGATATCTCTTTTCTTCTCTTTTTGGAGCTGGTTACACAACACATTCATAGAGTGGAACAATAAAAGAAGAATGCTTGGATGAAGTGGACCTGTTCGCATCGCTATTGATCTGAATATGGGAAATTTTTTTTTGATATGCAAGCTCTCTTATCAATATTAAAAATGTGTTCAAGGATCGTCTCATTTTACCACTTGTGAAGGGGTTTATGTGTGTAGTTTCATGTGTTTTTGATGAAGGAATTATGAGTTAATTAACAATTTAAAACTGATATACAACAAATGAAATACTGAAATATAACTCACAGCAATCACATAACACAATGGATGATGATAGAGTTCACCCCTCCTGGGCTACATTTCCATTGAATTGCTTTAACAAGCTAGACCCTCTTGGGATTATGAGTCAAAAGTATGATTACAAGCATATGTGATGCTTCAATGTATTTTTTCACTATTCCATTGGCTTCAAAAGACATGAAAACCCAAAAAATGATTGCAATATTTGAATTTGGTTACCAGCTCCTCTAGGCTTGACCTCCAACCCCAGTAGCCATGGACTTTTTTAATCTCCAAAGTGAAAAAAAAACACCTTAATATATGCTCCAACGCCTCTATAAATTGTACCACTGTGTTCAAAGCGTCAAATACATCAAAAATTGACTATTCAGTCACTGAAATTGACCTTCACCTGATCTGGGCATGGCCTTTCTTCCTAGTGGCCCTAGGCTTCAAAATTATTCAATGTGCCAAAAAAATATGTAAATGAACTCCATTGCCTCTGCAAGCAATTCCAATGGATTCAGAGCATGCCAATATTCTAATAATGACTATCAGCGAAAATTGGTCGAAAATTGACCAAGATAGGCCTCATTAAAGTTTTCTCTAGATTTTGCCTCAAAATATGGAAAATTTCTAGTTAGCTCCACCAAATCTGGAAGTGGCACCGGATTTGGAGATTCCTCCAAAATTTCCGCCATCTTTAACTGAAGATTAATTATGGGATAAGTGTTCTTAATTTCACTAATCTGCACTTAGTGATGGGTTCTTAAAACTGGGCCATATGGTGCGCGGTTTTATGAGGAGGAGGGATGACCCGCTCCTCTCCTTCGCCCTCGAAATCCACACTGCATTCAAATATTTGTTCTCTGCCATTCATTTCAAGTTTGATTGTTGTGGTCTATTGGTAACTTGGTAGAGTGCAGAGAGGGAGTTCACGAGGTCGAACCTCGACCTCTCCCCTCATATGTGTATTTTGCAAACCACCATGTATAAATGGTTGCCATAACTTTAATGGCACCATTGTTTTATTGCTCCACCATTGAATATACGCATATGTAATATGAATTTAATGCACCCATGTAAATAAACTTTAATATGCCCACCAACGGATTTAATTATTGGTTTGTAATAAATATTTCAAATGCCAACACGAGTGCCTGGAATAATGCCACCACTTATAAACCTTTGACTTTGGGTTTTTTTAAAATTATATATATGGGGAATTTTAATTTAGTTAATATAAAATTTTGGAATTAATATAATTTTTTTTTTTTTTTTGAATTTGTCTACTCCTATATTGATACAAATTTTTTTTACAAAGAGGTTGTGGCCTCGAGAAGTCTAGCCCAGAGATGCGGAATTTGCCCATTACATAACTGAAAACTGACCAAAATAACTTCAAAGACCATGACAGTGTCTAGCCCTGAGATGCGGCATTCACCCATAACAAAATTGAAAACTAACCACAGGAACTTCAAAGACCATGATAGTATGACTGGACCCATACAAATTAGCAGGTAGGTGCCGCCCATTACAAAAATGAAAGCTGTCCCATTAAACTTCAGTAACCATAACAGAAACCCAAAAAAACAAGTAGATGAGTGCCGCCCACGCAGGGGAAACCGGAAATTGAACCTTAGAGTAAAAGTCTGAGCATGGGAACTGATGAGCATATGACGAATATAAAACAAAAGGGAATTGAGCCCATTCAAGCAATAGGGAATCAAAAACCTTTGAACGCAGACCTGATTAAGATTCATGAGAGGTGGGAGGTGACTCTTCAATGATGCGGCATGCATATTTGTAGGGGTCTTCTTCCTCAGCAGGATGTCCCTCCTTGCCTGTAAAACCACCACTAGTGGGGACGCTCGGACTAGCCTGAAAGCTCACGTCCTGGGGAGAAATGCCACTAGGATCCTTACTTTGCTTGTTGTCAGCCAGAGCTGTGCCATGCCTATCTTCCGCCCTCGTCTCCAGAGTCACCCCCGGTGTCGCGGCAACTAGACCCGAATAGTCCTCTTGAAGCACAATGGTAGTTGCTATGAAAGAGGAATGTTTGAAGGTGCAGGGGAACTGAAATTTAGCAGTATGATATTGCGAAGGGAGGAATGGTGAGAGCGCGCCGCAGAATTATGCTACCCATGACCCCTTCCACGACCACTCCTGGTGTCGGGATAGCGGTCAGTGCAGAAATCCGAGGAGTAGGACGAGGAGTTAGATGTTGAGGAGGAGGGCTAGCGGACCACACGCCCATGAGAACTACCCCTCCTGCAGCGCATTCTCTGGCACAATCGAGGCATGATGTGAAGAACAGATAGCACTGAACAGTCAAAAAAACTGTGGAGGCAGGGGAGGGCAGTAGGGGGCCGAGCTTCAGCCCGTAAAGGAGCACTGGAGATGAAAGAGGACGAGAGGTGACTAAGTTTGAAGAAAGGACTTTGTGAAACATGAAAACCTGGCAGCAAATCGATGCAACATTCCAGAGCGCAGTGTTTCCCAGTGCTGGTCCGAGAGTGAGGCTCTACGGTAGCAAGGGAACAACTCGAGCGCAGGGGAGGAGCGTGAATGAAACCTTGGGGAGGTGCCATGGCAGATGAACTTGCGAGCTGGTATGGAGGGACGAGCTGTATTAACGCAACATTGAAGATGGATGTAGATAGATTAATGACAAACATCATGCGAGGCTGGATGGCGATGGTAATAAGCCACGCGCCAACCCACCATGCCGCCCACGTACTGATCGCCAAGCTAAACACCCGCATCCGGGAGAGATTGATATTGTTGCACCAGAAGAGTGCAATCTCGTTTGAGTTGTACATCATTAGAACTACTCAAAGGACCAGAGAAGAAGGGGAGCTTCTAATCGATGCCTTGATTTGCTAGTCGGTCTGCAACCTTGTTAGTTGTACGCCGGATGTGCTTGAAGGTAATGTTGTGGGGAGCACTGAGCCAATCTTCAATTTGTTCCAATCTGCTGAGAAGCCACCAACTCGAAGCGATATTTGCTGCTGAAGTACCTGAGTGAATCCGAATAGCTGCCTCTATTATAATTTGAGAGTCCCCTTCAACCTCTAGAGGAAAAAAAAATTATGTTTCTACTATACAAATGCCCTTCCATAAACCTTCAAGTTCAGCAGCATTGTTGGAGTCTCTGCCAAGCGAACCATGATATATTTGCAGAGCAGAGCCTACAACATCTCTGAAAATACCAATGAAACTAGCCAACCCAGGGTTTCCCTTAGCAGCTCCGTCAAAATTCAGTTTGTAAGAGTGAGTTGCAGGAGGAGACCAAGAGTGGGGAGAATTAGGATGGATGGAGGAGCTAGACTTGACTTGAGCTGAAAGTGTGAGATCAAGATTCCAGTTCTTCAGAATGAGGTGTTCCTGGGGGGGTGTGGGCAAATCCGAGTCTTTCCAGTGCCTTAGAGCTAGATTTTCTTGAAGATTTTGTTTGAGATGCAGCCACAGGATGTCAAGGGGCGTTCTTTGATTTTTGAAGATCTTGTTATTTCTCTCCTTCCAGATGATCCAATAGACAAAGACCAGTGTGAGGTTCCAAAGGGAGTTGAGTAATAGACTTTGGAAAGGTTGTCGAGGCCAGTTCCTGATGGTATTTACAATGTCTCCCACGCATTTTCCAGTTCTTCTGTTGTACTGAGCAGTTCTCTCCCAGAGTAGAGCGGCTAATGGGAAAGTGTCCAAGAGATGCGAAGTGGTTTCTGTGTGAAGATTGTAGTTGGGACATCTGGAAGGCCCAGTGAATCCTCGTTTTTGTAAATTGTCCCAAGTGAGGATCCGTTGTTTGCTTAGAAGCCAAAGGAATGTGGAGACCTTAGGCCAGATGCTTGGTTGCCAAACCTGATCCCATAGCTGATCCTTTATAATCTGCATGGGTTGATAGAGAAGTTGGTATGCTTCCTTGGTAATGAATATGCCTTTGGGTGTATATCCCCATCGCACTTTGTCCTTTTGATCAGAGATTTTAATTCTTCTGAGTTTGAGCTCTTTATCGATCTCATCATAAGTTTCCTCCTACCAGTTGGCCTGCCAGGTGCCAGCTGATCTCCAAAGTTGAAAACCTTGAGAAGAATGCTGCTGCCAAAAATAATGGACGTGGATTTGATCATTTTGCTGCAGAGTGGCTTGCCACTTTGGTTTGTGGAAGAGAGAGGCTAGTTTGGGGAGTTGCTTCAGAGAGTCCTCCCAAAATCTGGTCGTGGTACCCGAGTGGATTTCCCAGAAGCTGTGCGCTTGAACAAAGGCACTATGTTGCTTGGCAGCATTCCAAATCGACGAGCCAGGGGTGGTCGTGCTGATGCGGATGAGATCCTCCTGCGGTCTACCTGGAGAATATTTGGCATGCCATAGACGTGCCCAAGGAGTATGCGGTTTGGAGATCCAGTGCCACCAGATGCGGGCACCCATGGTGTTGTTGCTGTGGAGGGGATCCCTAAGACCAAGCCCACCAACTGACTTCGGAAGACAGACTTCAGTCCATTTGACAAGAGCCCAATTTTTGTTGAGGCCTGAGGAGCCCCAAAGAAAGTTTCTTTGAAGATTGCGAATTTTTTTTAAAACTCATTTAGGGGCTGGCAATATAGAGAATAGGTACAGAGGCATGGCTTGGAGAACGGATTTGAGAAGGATGAGCCTGCTTGCAATGTTGAGTGAGTGGTAGGTCCAAGAAGAGAGCCTGGTTTCTAAATTGTCAAGGAGAGTTCTCCAGGAAGAATGTTTGATGGCAGAGTCAAAGAGGGGAGCTCTAAGATATTTTGAAGGAAGCACAGCTATAGGAAAGCCTAGAATCCTCCTGGCGATATTTCGCTGGGTGAGGATGGGAGTGTGGAAGAAGAAAAGCTAGGATTTGGAGGCATTGATGGTGGTGCCAGAGGCTTCTGAAAAGATATTAAGCAGGGACTTGAAGGTAAAGGCCTCTTGAACTGACGGATGACTGAAAAGCATATTATCATCGACAAACTGTTGGTGAGAAATAGGGGGTCGGCCATGAAGTGAAATGCCCTTTAATGAATTTGAAGAGACAACATGATGAAGGAGGCGACTAAGGCGACCGAAAAGCATATTATCATCGAAAAACTGTTGGTGAGAAATGGGGGGTCGACCATGAAGTGAAATTCCCTTTAAGGAATTTGAAGAGACAGCATGATGAAGGAGGCGACTAAGGCCTTCGGCCATGAGGAAAAAAAGGAACGGGGAAAGAGGGTCACCTTGACGTATGCCCCGGGAGGGACGAAAGGGCGTGGAAGGAGAACCATTGAGGAGGATGGAGAAACAGGGGGAGGAGATAAGGTTCATAAGCCATCCAGTCCAAGTAGCACAGAAACCAAATGCTAATAGCATTTGATTAATGTAGGTCTAACTAAGTTTATCGAAAGCTTTAGAAAGATCTAACTTGAGAATCATACCTAGTTTTTTTAGAATCTTGAGAGAGTGGATCACTTCATGCGAGAGGATGATACCGTCCAGAATCTGGCGCCCTTCTACATAGCCTGTTTGCTCTGGCGAAATAAGGAGAGGGAGAAGAGGTTTAAGCCTATTCGCCAGGACTTTGGAGATGAGTTTGTAGATTACATTGCATAGTGTGATGGGCCTATATTTATCAGGAGTGCTGGATTCTTCCACTTTATGTACGAGCGCTATGAAGGTCGTATTCAGGGAAGGTAGGATCCAATGCATTGATCTCGACTCTTCCACAAGTTCCTAGACCTCTGTTTTGATCTACTCCTAGAAAGCATGAAAGAAATTGGCTGTAAAGCCATCGGGACCAGGCACTTTGCCATCCTTAAGTTGAGCCATAGCGTCCTCCACCTCCTGCAATGAGACAGGCAGGAGAAGCATGTTGTTGTGGTCTGCTATGATGATTTTTGGAATGTGTTGCATGATAGATCGAATGGTATGATTTCTGTAGCCTGGAGGCTCCCGAAGAATGTCCTGAAAGTACTCTTTGAATTCATATTCCACTTCTTCATGCGTCTCCAGTCGATCCCCTTGCCGATTATTAATGAAGGTGATGTTATTGTGCATTCTCATTTGAATAATAGACCTATGGAAAAATTTGGTGTTTTTCTCCCCATCTTTGAGCCATCCGACCCTGGATTTTTGACGCCACAGGGTCTCTTCTTGTTGCCTCTGGGCTTCAATCTTGGACAAGAGGGCCTGCTCCTGTTGTGCATAGTCTTCCGTTCTTCCCTCAGAGATAATACACTGTTGCAATGTATTCATTTGCTGCTCTAGATCTTTCTGATGGCCGAAAATGTTACCAAACTGTGTGCGATTCCAATATTTGAGAACGTATTTGAGGTGTTTTAGCTTTTGTTGAAACTGAAAAATCTTGGCTCCATCTGGGGGAGTGAAGGATTTCCAGGCATCGTTAATTACTTCTTTGAAGTTTGGATGTGAAAACCAAAATGATTCGAAGTGGAAAGGTCTATTACACCTAGATCCAGGACGCAACCACTGCAGCATTATGGGCCAGTGATCAGAACCCACTTGAGGCAGGATAGAGGCATGAAAGTCCCCACCAAGGTGAATTGCGTTGTCCGACATAAGGAATCGATCCAGCCTGGAGGCTATGTGCTGTGGGCCCCTTCTTTTATTGGTCCATGTATACATTCCATTTGAAGTCTGAAGGTCCATTAACTGATTTCTGTGGAGGAAGTCTTTGAAGCTGGTGCTGTCCCCTTCCAACCTCGTTCTTCCTCCCGTTTTTTCCTCCAAAGTTGTGATTATGTTGAAGTCACCTCCACAAATCCATAGGGGAAAGCTCCTGGTAGAGTTGAGAGCTGTGAGAGTATCCAACAGATCCAACTTTTTTTGTAAATCTTGTGGGAAATACATATTAGAGAGGTGACCATGGATGTTGGTCCCTATTAGGTGGAAAGTTGTCTAAATAAAATAATGTGAGGCGTGAAAATCATAGAGGGAGAGAACCTGGGGGTTCTAAATGATTGCTAGCCTCCTGACGCTCCTGAGGCATCCACTGAGATTGAACGACATCTAGACCAGCCTTTATTTAGGATATTTTCCAGAGCAGTGCTGTTACATTTTGTTTCTTGTAGATAGACTATTGAAGGATTATCTTGTTGAATCATGTTTTTTAACATTTTTTGTTTAGCAGGGCTGTTGAGCCCTCTCACATTCCATGAGATGAGCTTCATGAGGAACAATGGGGAAGGGTCTTGAAAAACTTGGTCAGCTTGGGGAATCTTCCAGATTCCACTAGCATTTCTCCAATAATAATGGTCCTCTGCAGATCCGTTTTACGCCCATGTTTCTTTGATTCTTTCAGTATTTTTTTCCCATCCCAAGGATTGCCTGCCTGAATACCAAGAAATTTGTTTTGCTGTGCTCTGGTTAAAACCACTTCAAGACTTTCTATTTGTCGGGGGAGTATAGCACTGAATTCTTTCTATCGACACGCTGTTTCCAGGATGAGTATGTCTAGATCTCCCAGATCTATACTCTCTGGTTCCTCATCCATGTGTATCGACATGTTCTGTTCTTCATTTTTTAGCTTTTGATGGGTGCTGAGAGCTAGAGCTGCATCTATCTCCATACTGGAAGCTTTAAGGACCGGATCTTGATCTATATTATCTGAGGAGGTAGAAGCTGGGGAGATGGTGTTGACGGAGGTAGAGGGCGGAGTAGATGATTTAGGAAGAGGGATGGAATAATTAGGAGGTAGATCTGATGAAGATGGGATAGAATGATGATCCTCCAAGTTATTTTGAGAGGTCAGTAATTTGAATCTGTTTCGTATTTCAGGTTTCTGGAGATTGTCTAGGGAGACAGGAGTTTTCTTGGCATGCTTCCTTCTACTAGTGACTTTTGTAAATCCCTCAACATCTTTGCTAATCTCAGAGACAGGGGCTTTAGGCTGTTGATTCAGAGGGCAATCCCGAAAAATGTGGCCATGTTCATGGCGTTTCCTGCAACGAAAGGGAACATGCTCGTAGTCTATTGTTTGAACCCATTCAAAATTGTCATGAAATAGACTTATCGAGTCCATGAGTGCTTTGGCCAGGTGCATGTGAACACAGATCCTGGCATAGGAGGTGTATCTTCGGTGTTTAGTTTCCTCGACAACTTTGATAAAAACTCCCAGGCCATTATCTATATCCTTTAAGGTCTCCTTGTCCCAATATTCCAGGGGAAGTGAGTACATACGGATCCATACTGGAGCCCAATTGAAATATTCTTTGTCTGGATTGAATCTCTCTATCCAGTCACGAAGGTACAGGCCTGTAGAGTTGAAGAAGTATGGGCTCTTTCAAAGATACGATTTCTATCCTCCAGACAGTTGAAGATAGCTGTGAATAAGCTGCCTTTGGGACCAAGCTGCAGGGTGACTTGTCCTTTAGGCTTCCATTTGGAAACTATCCAACCTTGCAAGGCTTTTTCTGTTGGCCATAGACCTAACAACTTGCCTATGATGGAATGATCCCTCATATATTATATTTGGCCGTTGATTTGATGACTGGGGAGATCTATTTTTGTTCTTTCTGATGTATTTGGGATGCAGGTTGCAGAGGACAAATTTGGCTAAGACGTCGAGACATTCTGCTCTATTCCTTTGTCTTTAGTGGCCTCAGATCCTGAAGCGGTGTTACCAGCATTGTCTGTAGCGGAATCAATAACAGAGGCGGCCAGGGGGGTGGAGACAGGACTGGCATTTTTGTCTGCGCCTGCAGAGTTTTCAGAAGAGGGACCGTTGAGTGGAGGGGGGGCTGTGCCCGCCCCTCCAGAGGGCGGATTCATGAAAGAAGAATTAGCAGAGAAGCTAGGGGGCACCGAGCTTCGTTACGGAGTACACAGAGGATTAGAGCTTCAGAGTTTGCGCAGGGGCGGCAGAAACCCTAGCAGGAGCATCATCACATCCCATCTTGTAACTTCTTATTCTTAGAGTTGGAATTAATATAATTAATAATATATATATATATATATATATATATATATATATATATATATATATATATATATATATATATATATATATATATATATATATGATTAATTCCAAAAAATCATAATATAATATAACTTTATTAATTAAAAATAATTACAACACATAAAAATTAATGAACCCAAACTCAACCTTGGAGGACATTGGGCAATTTTTACCTTCACAAACCAAACTGACGAATCCAATTATGACACTTGTCACAGTCCCATTGGACATAAACTAAAGAATATTCTCTACATGCTGACTGGACTTCCATGTCATCAACTGTACTTGTTATGCAATATTTTTTTTTTAAATTGTCTATTCTGCACGGCGATCGACAGATGATAACTCCTTCATCCAAACTCGTTTTTCAATGAAACAATTTGTGTTGGATTCCTTGCGACGGGCCAGTCACTTTGAATCTGGTTTCGTGCAATTCTGATCACTTTAATTTTGAGCTAATTTTTTCCCCTAATCTAGATTCTAATCACTCCTTCCCACTGTCATGCTTTTGGACCCAGAAAATCTAGTTATCTGATAAGAGTTGAACTCTCTTTTGTTTCCCAAGTTCTATCATCTTGATTCTACTTGGAGAAATCACTATGACAACCACTTGGTCACTGACATGCCTTGCCTTGCCTTGCATATGGCTTGGCTCTTCAACCACTGTTCTCCTTTTGCTTCTGACCGAATCCAACACTTGTTGGTTGCTTGTTGATATAAAACTTTTGTTGTACCAAATCGATTCCTTAGTGCCTTCCCACTGAAAATCTTGTTCCTCCTTTTCATAGTGAGGAACTACAACAAATAGCTTCCAACATTAGTAAAAACAAGAAAATAAATGACCATTCTTTTACCTCTACAGTTCCAAATTCTACATCTGGAAGAATGCATTCACCATCTCCTTCTCTTCTTGGCGTCAACAAAAAATGGTCTACAATGGCTGGAAACTTTTCTTTGACATATTTTCACAAACAACACATCATGCAAGAAACAACTTGACGGCATATCCTCTTGCTCCTTCAAAGCAACTAATTTCACATCATGTGAACATATCCATGTACTCTCATATCTTGGTGTCAAAATTATCGACCAAACACAAGTCGACAAAAACATGCCTCTTCAAAAGACTGACTCTCATGTCAAGCATAAGCATGTGTAATAATTTGATGATTCTTTTCCCAAAACAAAAAGAATTTCACATCATGAAACACTTCGTCAACATCTCCTTTCCATCTTTGGAGACAAAATCAACTCTTCCAAGTTGATATGACATGCATGCAACACACAATCGACCAACACATGTCGAAACGCATGCATGTGCAAATGATCAACACTCTTAAGTTGACAACATACATGTTAAACAAAGCAATCGACCAACACAAGTCTGTTACTCATCCATGTTCAAGCACAATGAAACCATCAAAATTCCACTGTTCATACACACAAACTCTCATGCATGTATACCATTCTTCAACTCTTTCACAAGAACAATTATAAGCACAAGAACTCCATTCATATGTACATGTACTTAAAGCTGAAATGAACAAATTTTGCTGCAATAAAGTGAGTCAACATACTCCACTTTCAAACACCTTCTTGGTGTAAACATGCAATATGCATTCCATTGGAAAAGAATGCATCAACATCAAAATACATGCAAAGCCTTAATTGGATAAGAAATCTAACCATATCATACCAAACCATTTCAATGGTGCTTCTTTCAACTGCACATCATCATCATGTGAATCATCATGACCCATATCAATTATGGAATCTTCTTTTCCATTCTTGTCATTCTCTTTCTCCACCTTCTTCAATGTCGTGGATGACTTGCTAGATACAAAGTCCAACACTTGTCTACAAGATTTCCTTGCTTATGGAAATGAGTGCAAAACAATTGCATCTTCTTTTCAGCATGGTTTTCTTTGTCTTTGGATTTTTGCCGCGTTTGCTTTAAAATTTTCCTATGTATGGCTATATTCTTCCAACATCTTGAAACATTATGGTTATTCAAACCACAAAAGGAACATGCAACTTTTCTCCAAATCTTAAGTGAGAATTTGCCATGTTTATCATAATCAAAAGCAACTTGATTAAAAGAAGATTTATACCTTGAACATTCACCTTTGTCACCTTCTTGAGGAGGTGAATTTGATGAGGTAGTGGCTCTCTTCTGAATACCAACAATTCATTCAATGACTGTAGAGCTTTCAACATCTTCTTGTTCTCCATTCTCATTAGTTGCATGCTTAGGAGCACCTTCTTGCAAAGTGGGTGTAAAACTTTTGCATTCCTCATGAACACTTCACAAGCTTGAGGTAATGAATACGAAATGAAAGTCCTTCTTGGAACAACTTCATGTTCCTCCATGGATTTAGAGATTTCTCCATCATGTTTTGCATAACCAAGACCCAAATACTTAGGCCTTTCCTCAACAACAATTGGCTCAACTATGCCTTGTGCATGTTTTCCAAATCATTTACTTTCATAGCCCATCTTCATCAATAATTTGGACCATATTCCTCTAATGTGTCTTTCAAAAGCACCTACACATTCATCTTGAGAGGAAATTGAAGATAATCTTGAATTACATACCTCTTTTTCAAACATATGTTTGGCTAAGATTTCCTTGGCAACATGGAGTTGAGTCTCCATCCCATGCATCCTTTCAAGGTTCTCATTTGCAATATGGAGCCGAGTCTCCATCTCATGCATCTTTTCAAGAAGCTATTTCTTCTCTTCCTTCATGGCTATCAACTTATCTTGACGTTTACTGCTGTCCCTCCTATATTCATACTTCTATTGCATCCTATCAATCATGATGTAGAGTTTCTGCAACAACTCTTTATCAAAGAGTTTTTGTAAGGAAGATAGACTTGAAAAATCACTTAATGAAGTTGCCATCACACATGCAATGCAAACAAATATTCTTTGTTGTGATTTGAGAATCTGAAGTCTCAATCTAGTCCTTCTCCTTCACACATAAACTTTGAAAACTGTTAAACTCTCCTTGCACAAATTCAACAACCAATAGCTATAGAACCAATAGCTATCATTGGCTAAAATGAGATAAACCTTTTTCTCTTATACCAACTTGATCTGAATATGGGCAAACTTTTTCTTGCTATGAAAACTCCCTCATTAGTGTTAAAAATGTGTTTAAGGATTGTCTCATTTTACCACTTGTGAATGGGTTTATATGTGTAGTTTCATGTGTTTTTGTTGAAGGAATTATGAGTTAATTGACAATTAAAAACTCATATACAACAAATGAAATACTGAAATATAACTCAAAAGTATGATTACAAGTATCTGTGATGCTCCAATGGATTTTTTGACTGTTCCATTGGCTTCAAAAGACATGAAAACCCAAAAAATTTCTGTCCAATCTTTGAATTTGGTTACCAGCTCCTCTAGGCTTGACCTCCAACCCCAATGACCTCCAACCCCGGTGGCCATGGGCTTGCTTAATATCCAAAGTGACAAAATAACCTTCATATGTGCTCCAACACCTCTATAAATTATACCACTATGTTTAGAGCATCAAATACATCTAAAATTGACTATTCACTCATTGAATTGGCCTTCAATTGATCTGGGCATGGCCTTCCGTCCTGGTGGCCCTCGGCATCAAAATTATTCAACGTGTCAAAAACAATTGTAGATGAGCTCCATTACCTCTGCAAGATATTCCAATGGATCCAAAGCATGCCAATCTACTAAAAATGACTATCCTTGAGCAAAAATTGGTCGAAAATTGACCAAGATAAGCCTCATTAACGTTTTCCCTAAATTTTGCCTCTAAATCTAGAAGAGGCAAAACTCCCAATTAGCTCCACCAAATCTAGAAGTGGCACCGGATTTGGAGATTCCTCCAAAATTTCTGCCATCTTTAACTAAAGATTAATTATGAGATAAGTGTGCTTAAATGCACTAATATTCACTTAGTGATAGGTTCCTAAAACTGGATCATATGGTGTGTGGTTCTATGAGGAGGAGGGTTGGCCTGCTCCTCTCCTCCACCCTCAAAATCTACACTGCATTCAAATATTTTTTCTCCGCCATTCATTTCAAGTTTGATTGTTGTGGTCCGTTGGTAATTTGGTCGAGTGGAGAGGGGGAGGTCATGTGGGGTTGAATACCAACCTCTCCCCTCATATACGTATTTTTGCAAACCACTATGTATAAACAGTTGCAATAACTTTAATGCCACCACTGTTATGCTCCACCATTGAATATATGCATATGTAATATGACTTTAATGCACCCATGTAAATAAATTTAAATTGCCCACCAACGGATTTAATTATTGGTTTGTAATAAATATTTCAAATGCCAACATAAGTACATGGAATAATGCCACCACTTATAAACCTTTGACTCATTTTTTTTTTTTTAAATTATATATATGTGGAATTTTAATTTAATTAATATAGAGTTTTGGAATTAAATATAATTAAAAATATATATATGATTAATAAAAAACATTATATATATATATATATATATATATATATATCCAATTTTATTAATTAAAAATAATTCGAACACATAAAAATTAATAAACTCAAGCTCAACCTTAGAGGACATTGGGCAATTTTTACCTTCACAAATCAAACTGGGGAATCCAATTGTGACACTTGTCACAGTCTCATTGGACATAAACTGAAGAATATTTTATGCATGCTGATTGGATTGCTATGTTATCAATTGTACCTGTTCTGCAATATTTTTTTTTTAATTTGTCTATTTTGAATGACAATCAACAGACCATAACTCATTCATCCGAACTCGGTTTTCAACGAAACGAGCTACGTTGGATTCCTTGCGACAGGTCAGTCTCTTTGAATCTTGTTTCATGCAATTTTGAGCACTTTCATTTTTGAGCTAATTTTTGCCCTTGATCCAGATTTTGATCAGCTATTGAGGCAAAGTTGGTATGAAATGCCTAATCTACCACTTACATTAGAGAACTTTCGAGGTCTAAAATGGGCATCCTAAGAAAAGTGTACAACAAAAAAAAACTTTATAAGAACCAATATGATTCAAGATGATGATGTCAACCATGGGAGATGATTCACCATTTTTGGGGTAAAAAAGCAAAAAGATTAAAAAATAATAAAATAATAAAAGCATTTTTTCAACTTGTATTTTCAACTCATCTCCATAAGGTTTTACTCAAATTTCGAGCAAGAGTACTCGTTGGATGCACAATTTATTTCTTGATCCAAGGAGTACCCATGTTGCATAGTTTCGATGGACCCTATTACATAAAAAATGAGAAATACATTAAAAAATGTGATTGCAATCATGTTTTTCATGTATTTCTCATTTTTCGTGTAGTATGGTCCATCGAAACTATGCAACATGGGTATTCCTTCAATGAGGAATTAAATTTTTCACCCAACAAGTGTTCCCACTCGAAATTTGAGTAAACCCATAGGAAGATAAGTTGAAAATATGAGTTAAAAAAATAGTTTTTCATTTTTTCCCTCTAAAATTTGATAATGTAATTAAATCTTATTTTATTATTTCCACTATTATTTTATAATTTCCTTAGAAGGTCCATTTTAGACCTCAAAATTTGCCTAATGGATTGATGATAATCTAACATAGATCAATTTTAAACTTGAACCTATCAAGCATTGAGAGGGCTCACTTGAGGTGTAAGTGCTTTTAGCATTGAATATAAAGGAATTAATACATGACATGGAATCAAATGGTAAAAAAAATAATTCCTTTATTTGCTTGATGGATTTGGGTTTAAGATGGATATACACTAGTTTGTTTTTTTATATGTTGTCATGTGCGTATGTGACAACATCTGTCTTACTTGGCCATGGAGCACCTTGCTACTTGGTGCAATGAAATAAACCTAATGGCATAATTTCCAATATTAATGGTAAATATATGACACTTGGCATATTCATAGGCCTTTTTTAGGGTTAATGTGGACCAAGGTGGGTGTCATATGCTATGGAATGAAGGATAAACTACCTTGTACAAGGAACACCTTCCTCATATAAGACAAATTTGGACCCAAGTCACCTTCACCCACCTAAAAATAGTCCTTTAATGAGGACATATAGGTGGATGAGGTCAACATCTAATCTAACTTCATAATCATACCTCAAAACAAGGCAAATTGACCATCTCATGAGGAGCACCTTATACAAGGGGGTAAAGAAGTGGTTCTAGTGCTCAAAGTTCAAGAATAAAGGGATAGTTGGAGGTTTTATGAAACTAAAACATATTTGGAGGCATATTTCACCTTTGAGAAGGTCGTTTGGGGCTGAGGAGAAAACTGTTTGAGATATTTTGTACATATTCAGGCAAGAATTCCTTGCATGAGGAGATGCCATGTGGCATTGTTGGCATGGTAAAACTCCTAAATGAAATAAATAATGGTATGATTGTTGTCAGGAGGTGTGTAATTGGAAACCCTAAATTTTCAATTGTTGACTTATTTCAAGTCGGCCATTAGTGCTTCCAATGATGCACGTTCTGACAACAATCATACCACTATTCATTTCTCCACATACTCTTCATATTTTATCTAGTTTTGAAGATGGACCCGGTTAGTGGTTCTGAAACATCGACTAAAACTCTCAAATTTATATTATCCTTGTTAAAAAGTAAGTATAATGTCACTACTTTTGCTTGCATGTGAAATGATCACTTTTACTTGATTTTTTCTTTTTTTTCCTTTTTCCTTTTTTTTCAAAATATGGACTATTGCTCCATCTCTTTATTATTAGTATTTCTTTCTTTTTTGTTTTTTTCTTGACAAACAATACATTTTGGGAATTTCTACCATTAGCAATTTCCTATATATGGTGGACACAGGTTGAATGCTAGGTTTCCAAGAATGTGATGGTGGGGTGGTTTAAGGTTTTGATTGGTGAAGAATAGTGAGGTAAGAGAAGTACTAAGCATGCGGGTTACTCACATTGTAACATGTGACAATGGTTAAGGGGATATTTTAGATGAGTTTTCACATGGTCTAACCTTCAGATAATATTTCCTTTGTTGGTTGGATTTTCAAAATCCTTGCTCGACCCACTTTACATATTGCCAAGAAGAGATGGGTTTCAGTTGCTTTGATGAGATTCAAAAACATTGCTAAACCTTTCAAGAAAGAAAGTCACTAAAAAACCCTTTCAAGCAAGACATTTTCACTAAAATTTTAACGAATGAAAAGCATGGAAATTTTGTTGTTACCTAAATAGCTAAGTAAGAAAGGCTCATTCAACCTCATCATTGGAAGACACAAGAATACATTGGAAAATTTACTAGTAGTTTTGTCTAATTAAACATTTCTAGGTAAAGCATCTGATATTTAAAGTTGGTCATGCCAATTTTATTTGATTTCAAGAGAGTTAGATCCCACATAGTTTAGTGAATTTTACCAACATCAAAATATTCATTTCTTTAAGGAAAAGTTCATTAGGAAAGGAGGAAAGCACTCAATAATAATAATATCATTGATAAGGAGATTGTGTAAGTCATTACAAATGGTGCACAATGAATTGTTGATTTTGTGATGGATACAAAGTTAACAGTAGTTTGATTTTCTCTATTAGCAACAAACCTTATCCATATGCTACAATTCAACCTCACATTTCATTACTACGTAGTTTCCATATTCACAGAACCTTATACAATTGTTTTATTTTGTAATGGCAACAGTTTGTAGGGATTTTATTGTTGGCAAGTGTAGTTTCGTGAGTGAAAAAAAACCAACAAACTATAAAACAAATCGACACCATTTTATGTCATAAAAGATTAGTTAAACATAAGTTAGGTACAATTAGCAAGCATGCAATGGATTGATGAATTTCGAAGGTTTTCTTCATTTCTCATAGGAATTTAAGGCACATTACTTCCAATCTGTCAATTTTGTGATGGGGTTGGAAAATTTTGATCTCTAGACAATTTTTTACTAGCATAATTTTCTTCTTTCTACATCCACCTGAATTTGACCACCACCTCCATCACAAGCAAGAAAATCATTGGTAGCTTGTCACTTATCACTCACTATGATGTAGACAAGCTCTTGGGTAATAAGTGATTGATTTAGTTAGGTTTGGTTCCAGCTCTTTGAAGTCTATTGCCTTGTGTTCATTTAATTGTCATCTTAGCTCAAGTTGGTTTCCTATGCATTTAATTTGAATTTATTTTATTTAAAGTGTACATTTCTTCATGCAAAGTTCTTTTGTTTCATTACCATACATATGTTTGGATTATGATCCCAAGCAATAAAAAAATATCGTTCAAACTCACTCTTGCTCTTGACTATTTACATATAGCTTAAGAGTATTGTGTGTTGGTCCCCTTGGGAATGCACATATTTGAATATTGGGTGGCAACATACATCTAACAGGCACGCCTCCTCAACTGTAGAATAGTTACTAGTATTGGATTTTGTAGCTATGATCGGTCTTGATAATTAATATTTTAGCCCTTGAAATATATATAATGAAAAATATAAAAAATGGTCTTCATGTCATTTATTTTAGTCCTTAAAATGATTAATATAAGGCATGTTCTTCATGTTGGTTTCAAAAGAGAAAATTTTAAATTTTGGCTCCAAAATTGTCAAGATGCTCTCCTTCAAGTCAAGTCAACCCAAGTGAAGAGACACCCATTCAGGCCAGCCAAAAGACTATATATAAGTCACTCGACCTCCTCCTTCAAGCATAATTCGATCTATCACAAGACAAGACATCTCCTAGGCATCAAAGCAAAGGAAAATAAAAAGAAGAACAAATAATAAGGATGAATACATCTCAAGTATCTTTTCTATCTCTCCTTGACTTCACATGTGTGATTATCTCTCCTGTAGTTCACATGTACAATTTCCTAGGCATATTATGGGCAGATTAGACAAGTCTGAGTTTGTTTAGTAGAAGATTAACTTGAGAAGAGATTAGTTTGACCAGGTTTTACCATAACATTGTTGGCCAGTTTGACGATCAAATTTGACTAGAAGAATTAGATGTATCTCTTGTTAGCTGAATAATTTCTCTAAGGAAAAGGTTGCAGGGAATTTCCCCCAAGTGGGTTTTCCCACTGTAAATCTTGTGTTATCTTTATGCATTGTGATTTATGTTGTCCTTGTGCATTTATGGTTGAATTTTTGAAGTATAATTGCTTAATGATAAAACTGGAAGTGCTAAAAGAAAATCTACATCATTAGAAGTAACTATCAAATTTTCATAAATTACTGCTTGTATCTATTGCACTTGAAAAATCAACATGGTATCCGAGCTTTGGTGAATGAAAGGACATTGAGATCACTCTTGAAGAGCTTTGGAAAAGGAAGGAGCATTGAGATATACAATCTAATTGTTTATCTATAACCATGGGTTCCTCTATGAACTTCGAGAATAAGTTGGAAGGAGCTACAAATTTTAGGGCTTAGAAGACGAGGATTGACCTCATTCTTGCAAAGAATGATGTCTTATGTCTTGGATATTGTGAAGGGAAAGGTCAGTGGGTTACTAAGCCTTCTGATAACGAAGGGAAAGAAAAATATGAGACAAAGAACATAACAACCAGGAGTATTATTGCACCGAGAGGTGCTCTACAGCCCAGTATAGGGTAGATGTGTGAGCATTAGATGTAATGTAATATTGTATGTAAACAATTTTAGTGTTGACTCAATTGTAATCAACATATTTTTAATAATAATTAATATCTTTGTAATTATTATCCCTGCCTCTTATTTCAGACTTATATTTAGGAACACTCAATAAAGAGGTATGGTAAATAAATAAAAATATAAATAACCGGATGTATGGTAAATAAACAAAATCTCTTTTACGCTTACTTCAAAGGCATGGTAAATAAATAAAAATACATATAAACTAGAGGTATGGTAAATAAATAAAACCTCTTTTTATATTGACTCCATAAACCTCTTTATATTTAAAAAACCTCAAAAAAGAGGTTTTATTTAGATTAAGCCTATGGGCCGAATACCATAGGAAAAATTATTATTAATACCATGGGCCAAATACCATATTTATAAGAGAGTTATGGTAAATAAATAAAACTATAAATAAACCAGAGGTATGGTAAATAAATAAAACATATTTTCATATTTACTCCATAGTCGAATTTATATTTACGAACACTAAAAAAAGAGGTTTTATTTAGGTGAGAAGTGTATGGGCCAAATTATTATTAATGCCATTAAAAAAAAACATTATTAACCTTAATATTATATTAAAATATTAATTTTAATATTATTATTATTAAATTTAGTATTCATATTAATATATTATAATATATTAATAACGTTGGATTAATACAATCTTAAATTTGTTATATTATAATATATATCAATATATCATGATATATATTAACTCTAGGTATATATGGGAGGGAAGAACAAAGACATAGAGTGATAGAGGTGGAGAGATAGGGGAATTGACAAGGGATAGATGGAGATAAACTGAAGGAGAGGGGAGAGGAGGAATGAAGAGGGAGACACAAATATGGAGGGGGGAGAGAGTGAAGGAGAGGGGGAGGGAGATAGTGATAGGATTGGAGGGTAGAGAGAGAGAGAGAGAGAGATATGGTGGAAGAGAGAGGGAGGGAAGAAGAAAGATAGAGAGTGTGAGAAGTGTAGAGAGAGAGGGAGTGACAAGGGAGAGATGGAGAGAGAGTGTGTATGTTTAGGGGTGAGATAAAGAGACAAAGAAGGAGAGATGTAGAGAAGGGGGGAGATAAGGAGAGAGGGAGGGATTTAGTAACATAGTTGGAGAGAGAGAGAGAGAGAGAGAGAGAGAGAGAGATGGGGCTAGAGAGAGGATTGGAGGGCAGAGAGAGAGAGAGAGAGATGGGAGTAGAGAGAGGGAGGTAGGAGAGAAAGGGAGAGGGAGGAGGAGAGTGATGGGGGGAGAGAGAGCATTGGAGGGAAGAGAGATAGAGAGAGAGACTGTGGAAGAGAGAGGGAGGTAGGATAGCAAGGGAGAGAGAGGAAGGTCAAGAGAGAGGAGGAGAGAGGAGGAGAGAGGGATGGATAGAGAGATGGATTTGTAGGGGGAGAGAGGTAGGGAATAAAAAAGAAAGAGAATGAGAAGTGGAGAGAGAGGAGTGACAAGGGAGATATGGAGAGAGAGTGTGTATGTTTGGGGGTGAGATAAAAAGACAAATAAAGAGAGATGGAGATAAGGGGAGAGAGAAGGAGAGAGACGAGGAGAGGGAGTGATATATTGATAGAGTTGGAGGGTGAAGAGAGAGAGAGAAAGAGAGAGAAATGTGGAAGAGAGAGGATGTGAGAGAGTGGAGAGGGGGAGGGAAAGAGAGATGGACTTGGAGGGGGAGAGAGAGGGAGTGATAAGGAAGATGGAGGGAGAGGTACAGATGACAACAGGAGGAAAGAGAGATAAAATCGAGGGAGAGGGAGAGAATGGGAAGATAGAGATATAGATGGAAGGTGAAGAGAGGGAATAAGAGAGGGATGGATAGAGGGATGGAGTGACAAAGAGATTGATAAATATGGAGTGTGAGAGAATGTGTGTTTAGGGGGATGAGATAGAGAGACAAAGAAGGAGAGATAGAGGGAGATATAGATATAGACAGATGGGGGAGAGGGGAAATAAAAGTGCTTTCACTAGATGCAACGATTTCAGTGTAGATGGTAATTTCTAATCCTATTTGATTATTTTCACTAGATGCATTCATTTTAGTGTAAATATTGATTTCTAATGACAATTGATTGCTTGCACTAGATGAATTGATTTGAATGTAGATGATTTCTAATCCTATATGATTTATTGCACTAAATGCATTGATTTCAATGTAGATGGTGATTTCTAATCAACTAAGAGATCAACTTCAAGCAATTGATGAAATAATTTCTGATAAAGAACTTGTGACTGCATCACTTAATGGTTTACCTGACTCATGGGATTCATTTGCATATAGTATATGTGGCAGAAAAGAAACTCCAAGTTTTGAAGAAATATGGATCTCATGTACTCAAGAAGAATATAGAATTGTCTCAAAGGAGAAGATTCCAAGACCTCAAGATGATGACTCTCAAGTGTTTACAACCCACTCTAAAAATGACAAAGAAAGAAGAAATTTTGGAAAATTTCAAAGGAATCCAGGTCGAAAACCAACTCCTCAAAAGAAGGATATTCAATGTTTTTCGTTTCCACACGTTTGGTAATTATAAAAATCAATGCACTGAAGGGAATAATGTTAAGAAAAGGAAGGGAAATGATGATGATGAGCATCCTCATCAGAATAAATCCAAGAATGATGCTACAAAATCTTTAGCAACTAATGATAAGGACATGTTTTCCTAGAATTGTAAATAGATCATTGATTTTTGCAAGTAGGCTAGGAGCAAGAGGGAGCTAAAGGGATCTCTCACATAAAAAGAGAAGTAATAACACTTATGCTATGAGCTCTTCTTATAATCGATATATAAAACCTAAAAATATAGAATTCCTGATAAGAAAACACTAGTGTTTGTGGATAAAACCCTAGAGTTAGACCTAGATCAATTTTTTCGCTGAAAGAAGAAATCCTAGCTCATGCAAGACATAAAAGGAAAGAAACATGTTGATGATGAGGACGAGGATGACGAACTTGCAAATGGATTTTGTTCTTACAACAAGACAAGGATCAAAAGGAAGTTTACAATTCCATATAATCCTTAAAAGATAAGTACTTTATATCACTCTTTCCTGATAATATTTGTTAGCCTCTTTTATTTGTTTCCTTTTTGCTAGGTTATAGTCATTTCTTCTATGAGCTCCTAGTTAGTGTTGCAGTAACATCGTAAAGGCTTCCAAGGCTATGACAACAAATGAAAGAATTGGGAAGAAGGAAGCAAAGTTTGTGATAAGAGGATTCTCCTAGAGTGATTTGTGTTAAAGAGGAAGTTGTACTAACATCTAGAACCATGTATGATGACTGAAAGAGATCCTAGTTTAGATGGAGTAGGTAGGCCAACAGGTTTGAAGGATGCCATAATGAAGACTATGTCAAGATTTGAGGAAAGCCAGTGGTGAATTCCAAGTGGATCTACAAGTATCTAGTAGATGTAAATAGAGAGGAGTACAAAGAAATATTCAAGGATTCTCCCAGAAAGAGGGTAAATACTATGACAAGATGTTTGCTTTAGTTATTAGGTACACTTCTGTTAAAATTTCTATTGCTTTGAAAATTACACCAGGTAGATCCAGAGATCGCTCAATTATTGAATAAAAATAATTGTACATAAAGATACCTCAGGGTTTGAGGTACATGAGAAGAAGTATCATGATTATAGGTTGAAGAAATATTTGTATGATCACAAGCAAACACATTGGAATTGGTATTCTTGGATTGATGGATATTTGTTGATCTTGTTATTACATGTCTTGTTTATGATAGGAACATAAAGACTTACATGACAGATGGAGCAACAATGGTAGAAGGATTTGATTCAGCCATAAAGAGAGTTTCAAAGATCCTCTTCAATTTCAAAGGGATTTGACATATGATTTTGAGATGAAGGTTCTTGGACCTTGGTTGAATACATTACTTCTTAGAACTATAAGTGTGGTAGAAGTCGGGTAAGCATATTATCACGACCTTTCAGAGATTTGGGATGAAAGACATCCAATCCATGTCCACTTCCATGATAACTAATATGAAGAAGCTAAGTTCCATAGGGGGCAAGAAGATTGCTACAACAGGGTTTTATTTAGTGTCAAGCAGTTGTGGTGATGCTTCTTGTAAGCAACTACAAGGATATATAGATTCAGATTGGGAAAAGAGTGTTGAAGACAAGAAGAGCACATCAGGATGATGATTTAATTTGGATTCTACTTGGGTAGGAAGCAAACGTTTATCACACTTAGGACTAAAGGAGCTAAGTATATTGCATCTATTTTGGCGAATTGTGAAGCGGTGTGGGTTTAGTAACTGCTTGCAAGATTATTTAATTAGGTGCACGAGACGACTATGATGATAGGTCGAAGCACATATGAGACATGGTACAGAAGGGAGCAGTGAAGCTCACAGAGCCTCTGTCCTAGGGAAAATTTTGCATCCTTGAGGGACAAGCTTAATAATTTTGTAAACTTCAGGAACAAGCTTGAGAAGTTTGCATACTTTAGGGACGAGCCAGAGTGGTTGAGAATATTTTCCTTTGTTAGAGGGAATGTTGATGTTGTTGCATCAAAGGGGAAGACATTCTCTCTAGGTTAGAATATAGACAGGACAAAGTATTGACCAGGGGCGGCGAAATGTGGCTAGGGAGAATGGCCCAGAGAACATCAAGGCCCAAATTTCTCCCGAGGTGGGCAAGTGAGTGCCTCTAGCACTGGGAAAGAGAGTTATCGTTCAATTAGAATGCATGAATAATAATAGTCCAGGGTTTCACCATAGGTCATAGGTGTTTACCAGGTTCCAAGTGATGACTTGGATAATTGATGAATTGATCCAAGTGGAAACTTGTTGAGGATGATGCTAATGTAGGATGCTTTCCACAAGTGATGGATTGACACATCAACATGACTGGCTCATTTAGGGACAATCATTCTCTCTGAGTCAAGTATGTTGACTATGATTAAGGAGAATGGTCGAGTAGAGGACAAACATTCTTCCTGAGTCAAGTATATTGACCAAGATTAGGAAGATTGGTCCTAGAGGCCCATAATTACTCAACTATAGATTTGAGTAGGTATTGTAGGGTTCTTCCTTAGGATACACTTTTTTTTTAAATTTACAAATCAAAATCAAGATAATAGCCACAAGTTACTATATATAGGAAACCATGCTCATAGTTTATCAACCAATAAGTAATGCAGTTAAATTTATTGTGTTGCAATTATAATCAAATAAATATTTTCATTTTAAACTAATCCTCCATTAACAACATGCATTATGACATACACATAGTAATTAAAAACACATCAATATTGGAAGCACATATAAATTTTAGGGTACATACATCATTTTTCCATACATTTACAATTCAACCATCATATATTTCACTTTTACAGGCTAATAATTATATACAAAAATAAGCATGTAATAAAATTTTATGGAAACATGAGGTACTGTTCACCAAAGGGGTGGAGAGTCGATATTGGCTTTTTGTGTCTTGTGTTCCCTTGTTGTTTTTCACATACACATGTGAAGTATGTTGCGTCTCGATCGAATGTTGCTGACTTGCCATTTGACCTCCCAGCCTACTCCTTGGGTACTCTTCTTCCCCACAAACCCCCGAGTTGCAATGGGGTTGTAAAGTAGAGGAAGAATACTAGTCAATGGAGGAGAGCACTCTTAGCTCAAGAGTTCCCTCTCTAATGGCCTCCACCACACCAAACTCATTATAAAATTTGTAGTCACTCATAGTAACATTATGTAATTCATAAAACTATAGGGAAAATAGTCCCCTTTCCCATAGCTTTTTCCTTCTATAGGAGGCTTCATAACTATCACCTTTATGCAAGAATAATTATTTTTATTAATCTAAAAGTCTGATTATTCACCCAACCATGTGTCAGCCTCTCACAAGGCTCTCCTAAATTGTTAATTAAATTCTTATTTAAAAATAGTATTTTCCCTCACCCCAACATGACTCCCTATTTCTTCTCCTAATTGTCTCTTGATCCCCATTTTATATTCCTTATTTTCTGTTCATTACTGAACTCAACTAGTAGTTATTAGATTTGGTTCCCCAACTACACCTTATTTTATCTCAAAATGTCTCTTAGATGGAGATCCTTGTGTTGTCTCCTACAACATGGAGGTTATCTCATGAAACTAAATTTTTCTAATTTAAATTATTATTCTTTATTTTCATTCCCCACCCTCTTTTTTTAGTGAGGTTAAACTGTTCTAGGATTAATATTTCTAATTAACTCTATGTCCCTTTTTCCTTTTTCTTAAAAAACACTTACATACTTTGGAGTTACTTTATGTCCACATCATCTACCTAATATTTTCCAAATGTTGGAAGGGTAGAGTTACTCAATTGGTCAAATATTTGTATTTCTTCATATTCCCCCTTTACCCCAAGGTTTACTCTTGATTTAGTTAATTTAGTTCTAAAAGCTCACTTACTACATTATGTGAATTAATATGATCATCAAATCTTAATTATATTTCAACAGTTTCTTCTTGATGCCAAGGGTAACAAGTAGATCGTGCCCTTCAAGAACTTCCCTTGAAGTTCCAAGGGTGCCATGCCAATTGGTTTCTTCTTGATGCCAAGGGTTCCAAATCGGTCCCTTCAAGAACTTCCCTTGAAGTTCCAAAGATACCACACCACTTTCCCTTCAGGCATCCTATGAATACAAGGGGGAAAACTAGGTGTGACAATGGAGACCAATATCCTCTCCTATGTCACCATTTATAGTGAGACTAATAGTGTTGGGGATCAAGGAACTTACTTTGATGCACGTCCCCTAGTAAAATCATCATGAATGACCCAATCCAGGGTCTACCCCCATTACATCATGATCATCAAGGAAAGGGTATCCCAACACCTTTCATCCCAAGTCATGGCGGGAGTGATAGTGGGTGAAATCAGGGATGTTGTCCCACATCTCCCATGAAGTTTCGTCTATCTGCACAACTCCATCACCCATGTGCAAGTCATCCGTCCAAGTGTCTAACCTTTGCCTACATCCACTAACATGCCATTATAAATCACAACATTTAATATTAACTTGAAATATAAATTTTTGAGACAATAATATGCAATTCAATTAAACTAGAGGTCATTGAATCATCACATGCAAGTGCATCTAGGTGTTCTCTTGTCACAGTCAATAATCATCAGTGATATTTTTTCATAATATTAGTCATCAATATAATTATGTATGCTAAATCATCACCATGACATAATCATCAACATGATCTTTAACTGTAAGCAAGAAGCTAATGTAAACAAGATAACATAATGAATCCATCACATGATTAAACATAGTAATCAACAGGTCCATCATAGCCATTATCATCATAACATCAAACTGAAATATCACAATTATTATCACCTCCAGTAATAGTAAAAGTCAAATAAATGAATCCTCGACCTAAGGTCCTCATAGAATAATGTATGATCCCAGAGACTATATCTAGGAAAATGTAATATTAGGGTCAATCAACCAGAGTGGGGCACTACAACACACATGTGTGCCAAGGTGATCTCATGCCACACTCAAACAATTTTCAGTAACATACGGTCCAAAAATAGTCATCCACGTTTATAAACATGATCGAACATAGTCAAATTTATCAACAGTTATATGCAACATAAGCATCAACAAAATGCAGATTGAAATCATAATAAATACATCATAATCATCATCCAACGACTTTATAATAGTAAAATAATCATTGGATCATTAACCTTGATGTTCTAAAAAATAAAGTAGAAGCTATCGAATTTGTCTCAAAAGTCCAAGTAAGCCAGAATTTTCAGTCTCATAGTCAAGGTAAAATGGGGAATTACAGGTGTCTTTCAACATCAGTATTATAGAACCAACTCACAAAACAATATAAATAATAGATAAATGACTTAAAAAATATCCTCTTGGGGGGGGGGGGCTCCTTTACATTACATAAATGAACAATTCTTGGATGAGTTAAATGACAAAACCTCCTTTCTATAAATAGGAGTCTAAGGGGTCACAATATAATTAGAGCTGACATAACAATAATAATGTAAGGGCACAAAAATAACAATAAGGGGGCTACAATAACAAGAAAAATAAGGGGCTACACTAGTATTATAGGGACCTAGCATGCACCTCTCCTTCAAAGAGTGTTTTCCTCAACACTTGAGCAGTTTTGGATGCTTATGTATAAAATTATCATCCTCCTGTGTCGAATCTTCAGCAGGTAAGTTCTTCCACTTGATGAGTCGAGTTCTTGTTTCTATGATTGCTTCAGGTTCCAATATGATTTTTCCTTCCTCTTCAATTTTTGGCAATATTGTTTGAACTGGAATATTTTCACCTATAACCTTCTTTAAGCATGAAACATGGAAATTTGGGTGCACTCGGGAAGATGCAGGAAGCTCCAATTTGTATGCCATAGTACGAATCTTTTGCAACACCTTTTAAGGACCATAGTACTTTGGTGATAATTTATTATCCTTATTAGCTTTCTTGAGGAACATTTGTTTGTATGGTTGTAGTCGTAAAAATATCTGGTTGCCTACATGAAAACTTATTTTGCTCCGATGTTGATCTTCCTGTTATTTCATTCAATTTTGTGCCAAAGTGAGGCTATCCTTTAAGTGTTGGAGAACTTGTTGTTGATGCTCGGTGTGATCTTCCACTACTTTAACTTTAGAATTTTCTCTTAAAGATGATGTGATGGACGGTGGACGAGATCCATAGAGTGCCATAAATGGGGTCATTTTTTCTATAGTATGGAAAGAATTTTTATACCACCATTCACCGAGAGGTAACCACTTGAACCATTGTGTTTTCTTATCAGATACGAAGCAATAAAGATATCCTTCCAAAATTTTGTTCACTATCTCAGTTTTCCCATCAGATTGAGGATGATAATATGAGCTATGAGCTAATTGAGTACCTAGAAAAGAAAATAATTTCGTCCAAAAATTTCCAGTGAAAATGGGATCTCTTTCGCTTACAATAATATTTGGGTTTCCATGTAGCTTTTGAATTTTTCCATAAATGCAGTAGCAACTGTACTGGCTTTAAATGGATGAGATAATGCACAAAAGTGTGCATACTTGTTAAGTCTATCAATTACCACCATGATGACACTCTTTCCTTCAGACTTGCGTAAACGTGTGATAAAATCCATTGAATCCCCCTCCTAACGTTGACTTGGATCTGAGATAGAGTTATGACAATTTTCCCAAGGTCACCTCTTTGAGATGAAATTCAGGAGCCTGTAAAAACCCTAACTCCCATAGATCATATCTTTGAAAATATTTCAAACCAAGATATTAAATTTTTACACAACATTCATAAGGATTTCTTTGGAAATGGTTTTTTTTTAGCTTCTGAAACTTCACAGAAAAAAAAGTTATAGTGAAAATTCTATGATGACATTTTTGAAGCAGCGAAACCCTAGAATCCAAAGCTCTGATACCAAATGTTATGAAACCAACTCCAAAAATAGAAGAAAAGAGATATCAACACCTTAGAAATCAACCATTCGAGGGGCAACCTCATTTACATTACATAAATGAACAATTATTGGATGATTCAAATGACAAAACCTCCTTTCTATATATAGGTGTCCATGGGGTCACAATATAATTCTAGCCGACCTAACAATAATAATGTAAGGGCACAACAATAACAATAATGGGGTTTTATGGGGCACAATAATAACAATGTGGGGACAACATGGGTACAACAATAGCAATAAGGGGGCTACACTAATAATAGAGGAACCTAACAGGTGTAACAGACCTGGGGTCTTAATTGTCTCAACTTTATTTTGTTGGCAAACCAAAAATTCCACCACAAAATTTTGAATATCATATTTAAGGCCATCCCAAAAAAATTCCTTCTTGACCTTGTGGTAAGTTTTTAAAAATCCTGAGTTGCCTCTTAGAGGTGTGCAATTCCAATAATATTTGTTTGAGTTGGGAATTCTTACAAAGATATAAACGATATTTGTACCATAATAAATCAATTTTCCATCTAAGTGTATTGGATGTACTGGGATCTTGCTGCAATTATTGAATGAGTTTCCACACTTCTTCATCATTCTTCCATTCATCGCTTGCTTCAGTTATCCAATATGGTTGGATAATAGAAAAAACACAAAGCAATTCATCCACCTCCTCATCCTTTTTTGAGAGTGAATATGCAACAACATTTTTCTTCCCTTTTTTGTAGATGATTTCAAAGTCATAGTAACCCAACATTTTTGTGACCAATTTTTTCTACTCTTCTAAAGATAATCTTTATTCCAAAAAGTATTTAAGATTATCATGATTTTTTTTTACCTTGAAGTGTCTTCCCATTAGGTAAGGTTGTCATTGCTTTAGTGCATGTATTATTGCCAACATTTCCTTCTCATAAATAGGTTTGTGTAAATACTCTCCTTTGATTGGATGACTTTCAAAAGTAATGGGTCTTCCTTCTTGCATTAAAACAACACCAATTCTATTTCCTAAGGTATAACAATCCACAATAAAGGTTTTTGTGAAGTCTAGCGTAACTAAGACCAGTGCTTGGCGTATTGCCTCTTTAAGATGTTCAAAGGCCTTAGTTGCTTTTGGAGTCCAATAAAATGCATATTTCTTAAGTAATGTTGTTAAAGGTGTTGCTATTCTCCCATAATTCTTAACAAACTTGCGATAATACCCTGTCAACCCAAGAAATCCTCGCATGTGCTTTATGGTTGTGGAGATTTTCCATTCCTTATTGGAATTAATTTTGTTAGGGTCTATACTACAATATGACCTAGATATTCCACCTCTTGTACTCCAAAGAAACATTTGGAGGTTTTTGCATATAATTGTTTCTCTTCCAATAGTTTGAGTACCCTGTCAACATGTTGAGCATGATCCTTCCAAGACTTCTTGTAGATTACTATATCATCAAAAAATAAAAAGAAAAATTTTCTAAGGAAGGGTTTGAAAATGGAATTCATCAAACCTTGAAATGTAGAAGGTGCATTGGTAAGGCCAAAAGTGATCAGGAGCTCAAATTTTAGCTCATAAATCAAATTTATCGAAATGACGCGAAATATGAACGATTGAGTAGTGCTCGTCATCATGATTTTGACGCACTTATTTTCACGCGAAATGGACTCTGAATGCTCCTAGAAACACGATCTATTCACTTTGATAAATATGAAAAAATGATGACAGTGAGCCCAGTCAGTAGTCCGTACTACTGACGTGACATGCTGACTGTGCAGGGTCAATTTTGGCATTTTCCTCTGGAAAATGATGAACTTCCAAGTGGCAGCATGGTATTGGTCAAATTTTTGGGTTACGTGGTAATATTTGGTTGGTTTGAAATTGAGCTAACTGGGCGAGGACACATGGAGCAGACTTGGGCCGCGACATATACCTCCCATGGTTACAGGTTGGAGTAAAATTTTTGGTTCAAGTCCAAGTGGAGGCATCAGGGTTGGACCCCGTGACCTCCCACAAGCCAACGCAACGCCTTACCACTATGCCTGCATGATGGTCCTTAACCTACAAAGGTTTCCACACATATTTAAATCTAAACATATGGTATGGCGGGGGGAGTGGGGCCAGCCTCGTGGGGCTAGCCCCGAACCATATGACTTCGGTGCAAGACCACAGGCTGGAGCCAAACCAAAATGCGAAGTTTAATGTGTTAAAACATGTTTAATTAAATACTAAACTCCATTATTGTGCCTAATCCACATATTAATGTGGGGTTAAGTTAAGAGCGGGTTTAGCGCTAAGAAATGCTTAATTAGCGCTAAAAACATACTTAACTTAATGACAGATTAAGTCGGCAGACCCCCAAAATTTGGCGGAGACTACCAGATTTAACTCCAACTAAGTGCAGTTTGCAGAATTTGGTGGAGTTTTTCTAGGTAAAATTGGCAGAAGTCATAACTAAGGCAATTTTCGACCATTTGAAGAACAAGAAGAGGCCAGATAGACATTATTGGGCATTCTGGACTCAATGGTGCAGGTTTTAGAAGCAATGGAGCACTTCTAGATGGGATTTTTCTAGCTTGAAGTTTAAGGATGCCTTGGGCCATTAGAGGGTTAGGCCATATCTACTTCACCTGGAGACCAATTGAAGATCAAGAAGAGGCTAGATAGCCATTCTTTGCCATTATGGACTCAATAGTGCAGGTTTCAGAAGCAATGGAGCACTTCTAGATGGGATTTTTCTAGCTTGAATTTTAAGGATGCCTAGGGCCATCAGAGGGTTAGGCCATATCTGCTTCACTTGGAAACAAATTGAAGAGCAAGAAGAGGCTAGATAGCCATTCTTGGCCATTTTGGACTCAATGGTGCAGGTTTCAGAAGCAATGGAGTACTTCTAGATGGGATTTTTCCAGCTTGAAGTTTAAGGATGCCCAGGGCCACCAGAGGGTTAGGCCATATCTTCTTCACTTGGAGACCAATTGAAGAGCAAGAAGAGGCTAGATAGCCATTCTTTACCATTCTAAGCTCATTGGAACAAGTTTCAGAACCATTTGAGCACTTCTAGATGGGTTTCTATCAAAGTGAAGCCTATGGGTACTATGGAAAACCAGTGCGTTGAACCAGTTTTTGGAGGATTTTGAGATGGAGATGATCTTGCAGGGGTTTAAAAACCTCCATTTGTTTGTAGAAGCAACCTTTGCAGTAGTGTTGTAGCTATTTCTCATCTTTTCCATTTATGTGTTTTAGAGAAAAAGACAATTTATGTACTTGTAGTGTTTTAGTACATGTTGATGCTCTTTCAAATTGGAATAAGGGATCTTGATGCAAGATGTCCATGTGTTGCTAATAGTTGCATACTTGACTGTAGATCAGCAAGTGCAAGGTAAAAGAAACTTTGTAGGATTTGTTTCTTTGTAGGAGAAACTTACCATTTCAGTTCAACACTTTGATGTACTCTTCATGTTGAAACCTTGAGCATAATGAGAATGAATCATGCCTTCAGAGCTGATTCAAGGAGATGTAGCCCAAGAGGGGTGAGCTCCTTCAACAATGGATTGTGTATTGTTGTTTGATGCGTCTTTCCATTCAGTGTTTGATTATTTCATGTTTTAAAATTTGTTCATGGAATTATTGTAAGAAAGACACTTAAAATAATTTCTTGAAATAACCTGTTGTTTAGTACAAATCTTATGAACATAAGAAGAAGGAATGTTTATGTTTTGAAGAGGAAATTAGTAGAGCATTTACTAATACTCCTCCATTCATATTAGTTGGTATCAGAGCTACATGTTTATTTTTAGCTTGTGTTGTTTTGTGCAAAGAGGGTTTGACTATTTGCAACGAAACTCTAGAGAGGAGAAGGAAAACTATTTGGTGGAGATTCCCAAATTGGAACAAGGAGGAGGAGGCCAAAGTTGCCACAATATCCACCTCAAGTTTCACCTCCAGAGATTCCTGAGGCTTCAGTAAGCATGTCTCTAGGAGGAGAGTATACAAGACTGACAAAAGATGAAAGCTTCAGAAAGGCTTTCTAGGACATGTCAGGGATGGTGAATGTCCTCTATGAAGGGAGGAACTCACAAATGCAAGGTGAAGGCTCTAGATCGTTAAGAGGAGAAGGTTCTCCAACAAAGGAAGTAGGCTTTGAAAGACACAACAGAGGTAGTGGGCCCAAGCTCTTGGAAATAATGGGCAACGAAAAGCGACTCTAAGAGCCAGAAGAGAAAAAATTGGCTCTTCCAATGGAGAACATGGAATTGAGAAGATTGTTGGAAAAGGCTAAAGAGGAGAAGAGGCACATGTGTTTTCTAATGCAGCAATTACTTGATGAGAAAATTGCAGAAAGCTCCACTCCCGTACCAAAAAAGGAAACCTCTAAAGGTAAGCACGTATGTGGTCATGGTGCAAATGGTGATGTTGCATGTGATTTTTGCAAACTTCTTCAAAACAGTGACCGCATTCTAGTGAATGAAAGTGGATGACTTGAGTCAACTACAAGTTTTCCTTCATCATCATCAGATGGTGAGAATGTGAATGGTAAGCTTAAAGAGTTTATTCATATTTCCAGTACTAGTTCCTCTACCCATGTACATAATAATACCTTTGCAGCATTTGAGCAACATACCAAGGGAATAGGTATGAAGTTGCTCTCCAAGATGGGCTACGAAGGTGGAGGCCTTGGCATAAATGGTCAAGGAATTACGAATCCTATTTTGGTTGAAGAAAGGCCAAAATATAGGGGGTTGGGTTATGGTTACCATGATTATGGAGAGTGCTCTAAAAATATTGAACCACATCAAGCCTCCAAGAAGGAGATTTCATCACCAGGAGAAGACCGTCGTAGCAGTAGTGCTAAAGACATGTATAAATCTCAAGAGGCTTATGCAAAACATGGTGATTTTGATTATTTTTTGGAGTAAATTCCTTGTACTTTTTGTGAATATTTTGACCATTGCGTGGCTACGTGTGAGAAACACATGGTAATGGTTAAGAAGATGGAACAAATTTTTGGCATCAATAATATCGACACCCTTTCACAAGAGAGAACTTCTATGTTTGTGAACAAGAATAAATTTTTCTGTGTTCATTGCCAAGTGCATGGACATGATATTGAACTTTGTTGGAAGTTGCATTCAGAACTTTGTTCGAGGAAAGGTAAAAGGGTTATGTCACATGATTCAACGAAGAAAAAAGGTATCAAAAAGGGTTCTTCACAATCCTAAGCAACCTCCTCAAGACAAGATGGTGCAAAAAGAGAACCCACAAGCCTAGGAGAGGCGAGATTGGGTAGACTTCTTGTAGAGTTGTTTTGAAAGTTTTGTAATTACTTGTTGTCATTACGTTTCGAAGGTACTTTTCTAAAGTGAAAATTATTGTCACTATGTTCAGCAAGTAGATGATGTTTTATTTGATGTAATTTTTTGGCTTGATAGTCCACATGTTTATGGACTTTGTGAATGTACAAATTGTCATTCAAAAATTGTCTACTAGTTGTCTCATATTCACTGATACAAGTATTCATGTTGAAACTTGTGTGAATGAATCTTGTTTTTAAGAGTGTTTAAAGATAAATATTTTTTGTAGGCAAAGCCAAACATCATGAAATGTTTTGCAGCAAAGTACTTATATGTACAAGCTCAATTTGAAGATGCCAAAACAAGTTGATTTTTTTATGATCTCTAGGATGGGGTCAAGTTTGTCTTCAAGAGAGAAGCTTCAAGATGGCGTGTTTTTTGGAGCCGTGTAAAGATGAGTTTTAAGAGTTTATTCATATTCCACTCGTCAGTGTTTTTTCTACAGCAACGATAAGAATTATGGCTCAATTATTAATAGGAGAACGGGTCTTCATGAGGAAGATAGGTGAAGTGCCTTGATTGGGGCTTGAAGGGCACCAATTGAAATTTTTACATTGCAATTGCGTTTTGGGATATTTCTGAGTTCTAAATTCTTCAGTTTGATAACTAAAAGAGCTCTTTTGGAGACCAAAAGATTTCAGTGGGGAGGTATGATCAGGAGCTCAAATTTTAGCTCAAAAATCAAAGTTCTCGGAATAACGCAAAACCTGAACCTGTAGTGCTCGACGTCCTGATTCCAGCACACTTCGTTTCGCATAAAATGGACTCTATATGCTCTTAGAAATGTGATTTGTTCAATTTTATAAACTGACAAAAAATGGCGACAGGGAACCCAGTCACCAGTCCATACTGCTGACGTGGCATGCTGAATGGGTAGGGTCTATTTTGGCATTTTCCTCCGATAAATGGTGAACTACCAAGTGGCAGCATGGTATTGGTCGAATTTCTAGGTTATGTGGTAATTTTTTATTGGTTTATAGTTGAGCCAATTGGGTGAGGACACGTGGTGCAGCCTAGGGTCGCCACGTGCCCCCCACATGGTTACAGGTTGGAGTAAAATTTTTGGTTCAAGTTCAGGTGGAGGCAGCGGTTTTCGACCTCGTGACCTCCCACAAGCCAATACAACACCTTACCACTTCGCCTGCATGATGTTTCTTAACCTACAAATGTTTCCACACATATGTAAATCTTAACATATGGTATGGTGGGGGGAGTGGGGGCCAGCCCTGAAAAATGTGACTTCGGCGCAAGACCACCGGTGGGAGCCAAACCATAATTTGGAGTTTAATGCGTTAAAACATGTTTAATTAAATACTAAACTCCATTATTGCGTTTAATCCACATATTAATGCGGGGTTATGTTAAGAGCGCGCTTAGCTCTAAGAAGCGTTAAACACATAAATTAATGACGGATTAAGTTGGAGGACCCCCAAATTCAGCGGATATTGTTAGATTTAACTCCAGCTGAGTGCAGTTTTCCAGATTTGGTGGAGTTTTTCGAGGTGAAATTGGCAGAAGTCATAACTAAGGCAATTTTCGACCAATTGAAGAACAAGAAGAGACTAGATAACGATTCTTGGCCATTCTGGACTCAATGGTGTAGGCTTCAGAAGTAATGGAAGACTTCTAGATGAGATTTTTCCAACTTGAATTTTAAGGATGCTTAGGGACACTAGAGGGTTAGGTCATATCTGCTTCACCTGGAGACCAATTAAAGAGCAAGAAGAGGCTAGATATCCATTCTTGGCCATTATTGACTCAATGGTGTAGGTTTCAGAAGAAACGAAGCACTTCTAGATGGGTTTTTTCCAGCTTGAAGTTTAAGGATGCCTAGGGCCACCAGAGGGTTAGGCCATACTACTTCACCTGAAGACCAATTGAAGAGCAAGAAGAGGCTAGATAGCCATTATTGGCCATTCTAGACTCAATGGTGCATGTTTCAGAAGTAATGGAGCACTTCTAGATGGGGATTTTCCAACTTGAAGTTTAAGGATGCCCAGGACCACCAGAGGGTTATACCATATCTGCTTCACCTGGAGACCAATTGAAGAGAAAGAAAAGGTTAGATAGCCATTCTTGGCCAATCTAAGTTCATTAGAATAGGTTTCAGAACCATTTAAGAACTTCTGGATGGGTTTCTAGAAAAGTGAACCTTATGGGTGTTATGGACAAACAGCGTGTTGAACCAGTCCTTGGAGTATTTTGAGATGGATATGATCTTGCAGGGGTCTTCCATCCTCCAGATGTTTGAAACAATATTGTAGCTATTTCTCATCTTTTCCCTTTATGTGTTTTAGAGAAAAATAATTTTTATGTACTTTTAGTGTTTTAGTACATGTTGATGCTCTTTCAAATTGGAATAAGATATCTTGATGCAAGATGCCCATGTGTTGCTGATAGTTGCATACTTGACTGTAGGTTAGCAAGTGAAAGGTAAAAGAAACTTTGTAGGTGTTGTTTATTTGTAGGATAAACTTACCATTTTAGTTCAATAGTTTGATGTACTCTTCATGTTGAAACCTTGAGCATAATGAGAATGAATCATGCCTTCAGAGCCGATTCAAGGAGATGTAGCCCAGGATGGGTGAATTCCTTCAACAATGGATTGTGTATTGTTGTTTGATGCATCTTTCCATTCAGTGTTTGATGATTTCATGTTTTAATTTTTTTTCATGGAATTATATTAAGAAAGACACTTAAAAGAAACTCTTGAAATAACCTGTTGTTCAGTACAAATCTTATGCACATAAGAGGCAAGCATGTTTATATTTTGAAGAGGAACTTAGCAAAGAATTTACTAATACTCCTCAATTCAGATAGAAAAGGCATGAACAAAAATTCATAATGACCCTCATGAGTTCTAATTTTTTTTTTCAAAATTTTTCTAGTCTTCATTCTAATTTGATGATATCTTGAATGAAGATCCAACTTGGTGAAGTAAAATTCTCCATGTAATTCATCCAATAATTTATCAATGACGGGAATGGGAAATTTATATTTAATAGTGAGCTTGTTGAGCTCCCTATAATTCGGACACATGCACCATGATCCATCCATCTTGTGCACCAATACTACTGGAGCCGAAAAAGAAATTTGACTAGGTTGACTTATATTGTCTTCTAGCATATTTGCAATCATACATTCAATTTCACTCTTTTGGGGAGAGGGATATCTGTAAGGTCTGATGTTTGGAGGAACACTTCATGGAATCATATGAATAGCATGATCACGATCACGAATAGGTGGTAGGCCTTTGGGAGTCCCAAATACTTTGGAATGATTTTCCAAGGATTTTTGGAGATATGGAGAAATATATGATTTCGATGTTTGAACCTATAGTGAGCATAATTGTGAAATTACACCACATTGTTCTTTATTTAGAAGTTCTTTCATGTCATTAGAGCTTATTATCTTTCATGTTTTCCCTACAATGCCCCTTAATTTGACTTCCTTTCCTTAGCAAAAAAAATTCAAGAAAAGTTATTTAAAATTAAAAGTTATCGTACCCAAATATTGTAACCATTGGACTCCTAGTACAAGATCAACACCACCCATTGGAATGGAGAGAATTAGACTATTCAATAAATATTCCCCCATGGTTAGCTTGAAATTATGGCACTTTCTAGAGAAATTTATATTTCCTCCATTTGCAACCATCACTTGACACTCCGGTGCTGGGTATAGGAAGCAATTCAATTCCTTGGCTACTTTACAATGAATAAAATTATGGGTACTACCCGAATCAGTCAACATTATTGCCTTTTTCTTCTTAATATGTCCTTCTATATTGAGGGTTTGAGGAGTGTTAATTCCTACCAATGCATTACAAGATATGGTAGGATTCATTTCTTCTTTCTCTAGGGTTGGCTATTGGTGTATACCCTCTTATTTTGAAGTTTCATGTTCCTTTTATTCCTCCTCTTCACAATCTATGTAAAATAATTTCTTCTCAGCACACTTATGACCTTTATTTTACTTGCTATCACGTCTATAGCAAATCCATTTTGCTCTTTTTTCTTCCAATTGTTGTGGTGTCAATGTCGTAGGTTGTGGAAGGCTAGGAGTGGCAACAATTCCATCTTTATAGTTGTGAGTGATAGGCTTCCTTGTTTTCATAATTTTGCTTTCAATTTTTCTGTCCAACCCAAATGTCTTCTCCAATGAATCAGGTTCCCAAAGGCGAACCTCATGTTGGATGTTATCCTTTAAAGTCCCTATGAAGACATCAATCCTACGCTCTTATGGAATATCATTTACTCTTATATTCAATTTTTGGAAGTCCTCAATGTGATCCACCATTGATCCCTTTTGTTTGAGATTTATCAATTGGCTAAAGGTGTTGCTCTTTATATCCTCATAATGTGTTATCATTTCCTCCATAAAAATTGACCAAGCGACAAGTGATTTACGAGAACAAAGAATTGATACCATATAAATTGATTGGGTCCTAAATATAAAGTTTCAATGCGTACCTTTTGTGTATGTTGCATATTATGGAGATCAAAATATTGCTCCATCTGTAGTATCCATGTTACTGGATCCTTGCCATCAAACTTCCTTGTATCAATATTTGGAATATGGTGGGTCTTTAATACAATGTTAGATTCTATGAAATCATGATTAAAATTTCTTTTTTTCTCATCATGATTTTCATCTAATATCTTTTTTCCATTAGGAAGCATTTCTTGTAGCAACTTTGTCAAATATGCATTTAAACCATTCATCAAATCTTTCATGTTTCCTTTCATTTTTTCTTATATACCATCCATATTAGCTTTCATGTCATCCCTCAAACCTTCAATGTATGATTTTAAACTATTCATGTCACCTTTTAAACGATCCATGTCCTCTTTTAGTTCATCTTTGGTTCTTTGTGAGTTCGAAATTTGTTGCACTTGGTCCTGTAATTTTGAGACATCATGCTACAATTATTCGTCTTCACGTGACATAATATAACTTTCTGAGGGCTTAATGGGTGTGGAATTCCTTTGTTTGGGAGAAATTTTATAACCCAATATTGATATATATGCTTCAATATTCCTTTGGAATCACTTCAAACTAATTTTTCAAATAAAAGTTATGCAATTAAAAAAATAAAAAATACACACATTTTTCTTGCTTTTAGGAGCTTGATATTGAAACAATTGTAATTATGTAACTTCGGATCCCCAAGGTCTACAATTTGGTTCTTTTGTAGCCCTTTGAATCTACTTTCCAACCCCACAAGTCAACCCGAGATTGGAATCTTCAAAATATATTTATGCATGATCTCCCATAATGAATTGATTATAGATTGTTTTAGTATAAAGAAATTGTACGGAGTGCCATGTGTCACTGTTTCTACCTTTGGCCATGAAATTGCTACAAGAAAAACTTCAGTTTGTGTAATTTCAACCACTTTCTACAGAATTCAAATCCAGTGCCTGAAATGAAAGTTATGATGATTTTCCCTAGGTCACCTGTTTCAAACTGAATTTTGGAGCCTGCAAAAATCCTAACTTCCTTGGATCATATCTTCGAAAATCTAGCAAACCAATATCTGATTTTTTTACACGAAATTCACCAAGATTTTGGCTCCACATGGTAAAAATTTCAGTTTATGAAGCCTCTTATAAAAAACATTATATCGAAAATGGAAAGATGACCTATTTGAAGAATCAAAACCCTATAATCCAAAGCTCTTATACCAAATGTTATGCAACCAGCTCACAAAACAATAGAAATAGTTGATCAATGACTTAAAAAATATCCTCTTCGAGGGGGAAACCTCCTTTACATTACATAAATGAAAAATTCTTGGATTATTTAAATGAAAAAATCTCTTTTCTATATATAAGAGTCTAAGGGGTCACAATATAATCAGAGTCGACATAACAATAATAATGTAAGGGCACAACAATAACAATAGTGAGACTATATGGGGAACAATAATAACAATATGGGGATTGCATAGGCACAACAATAACAATAAGGGGGCTACACTAACATTAAAAATAAGGGGCTACACTAGAATTATAGGGACCTAAAAATCAAGCTCAGTGTACTCTCTAGATAGGTTGAGTGAGCCCATTGTGCATCATGGAATCGAATGAGGCCTTTGGATTTGAGACCAAAATACTCAAATGGATTGATTTTTTCCATAGGGTTTCACCACGAATCAAAGAGATTGACTAAGATGATGGTGAACTAGGACTAGTGAGCATACCATGGGTCAAAGGCACCAACCAAAATCATGGTGACTAGATGATTCTAATGATGCATTAGAGAATTTTTGAGGTCTAAAATGGGCCTCCTAAGGAATATTATAAAATAATAGTTGAAATAATAAAATAATATTAGATTACATCATCAAATTTATAGGGAAAAAAGAAAAAACTACTTTTTCAATTCGAATTTTCAACTTATCTTCCTATGGTTTTACTCAAATTTCGAGCAAGAGCGGAATTTAATTCCTCATCTAAGGAGTAGCCATGTTGCATACTTTCCATAGCACCTGGTTTAGTTTTTTTTTTGTAATATTTTTTACTCCAAAAATAGTGAATCATCCCCCATTGTTGATATTATCATTTTGAATCCTATTAGTTCTTATAAATTTGATTTTGGTTGTACATTTTTGTTCTTGGCCCATTTTATACCTCAAAATTTCTCTAATGTACCATAGGTTAGAGATGCTAAGAAGAATTATAGTACCTAGTTGATATTGTATATTTTTAGCATAGGTCAAAGATGCTGACCAAAATTATGATAATCGGATGATGCTAATGCTGATGATAAATGATGAACCTTTTTCTTAGAGAAATTTGTGAAAAGAGGACATCTAATAGTCATTATGAATACCTTATTCTCTAAGAGGGAGTGTTGAATTTTATTGCTATGGTTGGTCTTCATAATTAATATTTTAGCACTTGAAATATATATAATGAAAAATGTAAGACATTTTCTTCATGTCATTTTATTTTAGGAATTGAAATGATTAATATAATACATGTTCTTCATGTTGATGTCAAAAGAGAAAATTTTGAATTTTGAATTTTGAATTTTTGGCTCCAAACTTGTCAAGTCAACCCTCCTTTAAGTCAAGTCGGTTCCAATGAAGAGACACTCCTTCAAGCCAACCAAAGCACTATATGTAAAGCACTTGACCTCCTCCTTCAAGCACAATTTGATCTTTCACAAGACAAGACATCTTCTGGGCATTGAAGCAAATGAAGAAGAATAAGTATATTTTCTAACTCTCTTTGACTGCGACAAATGTGGTTCTCTCTCCTACGGTTTCACACGTGAAATTTTATAGGCATATTCTAGGAACCAAGTCAAACCTCTGGACAACATATTCTGGGAAGGAGGTCTGAATTTTTTGGGCAACACATTTTAGGCAGCAGGGCCAAGTTTTTGGGAAAATTCTGGGAGGTCGAATTTCTCCTAGGAAGATTAGATAAGGTCGAGTTGTTTGGCATAAGATTGAATCGACAAGAGGGAAGTTTGACTAGGTTTGACCATAGTATTGTTGGTTAGTTTGACCATCATATTTGACTAGCAGAATTAGGTGTACCTCTTGTTGAATTAAATAATTTCTCTGAGGAAAAGGTTGCTAGGTTTTCCCCCCAAGAGGTTTTCCTAGGGTAAACCTTGTGTTATATTTGAGCATTGTGATTTCTACTATCCTTGTGCATTTATGGTTGAATCTCTGAAGTTTAATTTCTAAATGATAAAATTGGAAGTGCTAAAATAATATCTACATCATTAGAAGTAATTATCATTTTTTCATAAATTAGTGATTGTATCTATTGCACTTGAAAAATCAACAACTAGTTTGGATAAAGAGGCCTTCCAATTTTGATAAGGATTATTTTGCCTACAACTATTGGAAAAATTGGCTTGTGCAATTATGTGTGGTAGAATAACCATGCTTACCATCCATATTGTTGGGTTCCATTGAAACTGGTTTATAAATGCCTTAAAAAGGCCTTTACAAGTTCATCTAAGTTGATTTTGACAAAGGTAAGGGATTACATTGAGTAAGTTGGGATTTATGTTTCATGTTGAGAGACTTGAGGGACTTGGGCATAATCAAGACAAGTATTTAGGAATAGGTTCTATGTGCAATCAAGGTGGTCCATGCTATAACATGAAATGAGGCTTAGAAGGTCCTTTCGAGGCATCGTATAAGTCAAGGACTACAATTATGTAAGGACATTAGCATGGGTTTTATTTTTATGCCATTCTCCTCATTCCTACCAAAGTAAGAATGTTGGTAATTTTATCATTAAGAGCAACTAGAAGGTTCAAGAGGCCATAAATCCCTTTTACTAGTGGAGGAAATCCTCACTAAAGATGTTGTTTTCAATATATTTCGATTTCAATCCCTAGTTGAGTATTGTTTTATGTACATGATGGATGGCTATATGTCACCAAAAGAAATTTGTAACCGAACATTGAATAATAATAAAATACATCATTACTTGTAGAAGAGAAGGACAAATAAGGAGGATGTATGACTCCACAAGATGGGAGGGAGAAGAGGGCTTAGTAGGCTAGGGAAGGGACTTTATTAAGTGAGCTAATTCAAAGTCTTGTAAAACTTAATAATTGATCCAGATTTATGAAGGGACGAAATGAAATACAGATATAAACAGAAACCTGAAGATTTAACAAAAACAAAACTTCAATTCATTAATAGCAAAGTATTGAAAATTGTTTACATGCAGAATGGAAATAAACAAGCTCAGACGATGGTAACTTATCTTTGAGAAGAAATGTGGAATTTACATGCCTTATGAATTGTGTTATAATGAGGCTCATTGGCCTTTTTATCATTAAGAAACAATGGGAAACCATAAAAATCCAAAAACCTAACCGTAGGAGATGAAGAGCCAAAAGCTTGTGGGCCCCGTTGGGATTAGTTGGAATGTCAACTTATCGGGGTCGTAACTTTGGCATACGATCTTTGTTTAACTATCATAATACCGTGTTTCAAATATCTCCAAGAGGAGGTCCAAGACGAGGCCGAAAACAAAATAATAAATTGGTTTGGCACCTTTTTATTCTATGTTTTCCTAAAAAATGTCTTTTAGGCCTTCAAAATGGCTCCGGAAGACCCAAAAATTTGCCAAAAATAGTAAGTTGTACTACAATTAAGGAAACTGGAAAGAAAAAATGGTGGGGGTCCAAGTGGAATAGGCGGATGGCCACTAATATTCACCTAGATTATTTCTCCCACATTAGGAAGCAATGGTCCCCATTATGTTGAGTGCTTCCATGAGATGAAATTTTTTTTGTTGAACTTGGTCCCTGGTGACCCACTTGCCTTGGTGAAAGAGTTGGCTAGCTTTGAAAACCCAATACAATTGAATATTCTACTAGCGAGTGTGTTGGATGCAGTCATAAAGCTGGTTGATTTATTAGCCTTAGATGGTACATGTATGGATTTTTTCTATGTAGTCGCATGAGGCATGGCGACATCAATCAAACACAATGGTTGAAACCCCAGACCCACTTGAAGGGGACTACGACCAATCAAGTTATGGAGAGATTTGTTATAGTTGTGTTGCACATAGGGAAGGATCTCATCCTAGGTTTGTGGATTCTTGGAGTTGTACATGCGGAGTATCTGCACTATCATCCTGTTGATAACCTTTGTCTGGACATTAGCCTGGGGATGGAATGTAGTCAACTTGGTGAGCTTGGTATCTAATAATGTCCAGAGGCTCGACAAAAATGTTCTTAGGAACCTGCTATCTTGATCTAATTTAATGGTCTGTGGGATCCAAAAGTGGACCCACACTCGTTCATAGAAGAGTTTAACAATTTCCTCTATTGTGATACTCTTCTTGTAGGCCTCCAATAAGGCCCATCTTAGAAAATTTGTCCACGAACACAAATACACAGTCATTACCATGTTTGTAGAAGGGAGGCCAGACATATAATCCATGGAAATGGATTCTCAAGGCTCGCTGGGAGTAGGTAGAGGAGTGTACAAGCCTTACTTCTTGATGGTCAGCTTGGCGATGGCACAAGCATTGCAGGATCTGATATATTTTCCAATACACTGTTTGAGTTTTGGCCAATCTCGAAAGACTTGGATCTTAGCTAGATCCACATGCATGCCTTGATCATCTATAATGTAACCTAGATATTGGACCTGACTCATGCCAAAGGTGGATTTCTCCAATTTGGCACATAGTTTTTGTTTTCGCAAGGTTTGAAGGACCTACCGAATGTGTTGTAAGTGTTCTTCCCAAATCTTGCTCAAGATAAGGATGTCGTCTAAATAAAAAACCACGAAAAAGTTGGTGAAGGGCTGCAAGATGCCATCCATCAGCCTCATAAAAGTAGTAGGGGAATTTTTCAACCCGAAGGGCATGACCAACCATTCAAAAATGCCTTCCTTGGATTTGAAGGCAGTCTTCCATACATATGTGGGATATATTGAAACTTGGTGATAGCCAGACTTCAAATCGATATTGTTGAAATAATTGGCCCCATTGAGTTGGTCCAGAAGGTCTTTAATCCATAGGATTGGATGCTTGTTCCTAACAATGATTTTTTTTAATTCCTGATAATCAATTCAAAGCCTCCAGGTCTCATCCTTCTTCGGTACAAGTACAATCAAGCTCCCACTGGGTGAGGAACTTGGTTGGATGTGCTATTTTTGCATCAACTCTTGGATCTACTGCTTGATCTCTTCATTTTCTAGAATGAAGTGGTGATATATCCTCCCATTGGGTAGGGGTGTTGTAGGAGTCAAATATATTGAATGCTTGACTTGACAGTGCAAGTGTACCCCTATAGGTGAGGAGAAGATGTCCATGTATTCTTCCACGACCTTATCCACCTGCTTCTGTTTCGTGGAGGAACCCTTCCTAGGGGCCATGGATGTGGTCACGATCATTTTCTAGAATGGAGTGGCGGTATATCGACCCATTGGGTAGGGGTGCCCCAAGATTCAGATATATTGAATGCTTGACTTGATAGTGCAAGTGTACCCCTGTGGGTGAGGAGAAGATGTCCCTATAGTCTTCCACGACATTATCCACCTGCTTCTGCTGCATGGAGGAACCCTTCCCAGGGATGATGGATGTGGCCACGATCTTCCCCCTACTTTGAGATCGAATCAGAAAGAAAACAAATTCCCGGTCTAGGAGATGATCTTATTGCATTGCTTAACAACAATCAAAGAGATGGCAGTAGGTGGAGCTACCTCCGGTATCCTATATAATTTATTACCTAAAGTAATAATAATAGTGTGAGGTCTAGAATCATACACAACATGACACTTCCACAAGTATGGTTGGCCTGATAATATATCACAAACTTGAAGAGGGGTGAAATCACACAATACCTCATTTGTGAAGGGCTTGATGTTGTAGGGAAGGTGACATTGCTGGTTGACACAGAGACATAGTCCTTGGTGAATCCACCCGATGGTATATGGTTTCAGGTTTGGTGTGGTCGGTAGGCCCAATATATTTACGGCCTCTACTGAAATGAGGTTCTTTTGGCTCCCGTTGTCGACAATGAACTACAGTGGAGACCCCTTCACCCACATCTGCGAGTAGAAGAGACGCTCCCCCTCCTCTGGATCTTCGGGCTCAATCTTTTGGATCTTGGTGGTGGAAACGGTGGCATTGGGCTCTACACAATAATATTCTTCCCTTTTTCATTCCCCTTGTTGCACTTTGCTCAAATTCAGAACATGCATCAGACTTTGAAACCTTCAGTTCAGTCACTAGTGATTGCTTGGCTCGACACACACTTGTCGTGCCAGTGCGGCTCTTATGGAACTCACACCACTTTCATGTGTCCATCTTTGTTTTCAGAGTGTTGATCTTTGCTTGTGGCTTCAATAGGTTATCCTGGGTCACCTTGCCTTCACTTTGTCCCTTTTTATGTGATTTGGGGGCACTGTTTCCCTGCTTCTGATTCACAAATCCAAAGTCGCACTTATTTTGTTTAAATTTTTGTTCAATCTTGTTAGAATATTGGTATGTTTCACCAAGCAAGGAGATGTTCAGGAACTCCATTTATTTGTGAATATATGTGGGCAATCAGTTGCGGTACTTGAGCACTAGATGTCGCTTAGAATATTTGATAACCAACTTTTTGCGTAGAGTATGAAAAATATTTTTGATCGCATGCACATCTTGGTCCCTTTGTTTCCATTGTGTGGTCCATTGTATGTATTTTTCCTCATAGCTCCCCACTGGGTTGTATTGTTCCTTGGCAGCGTCTCGGAAAGAGTTCCAAGAGGAGGCTGCTATGAACAGAGAGGGTTCCTTGGCCCCTTTTCTCACAGTGATTTTTCCACCAGTCCTTGACATGGGGGGTAACCTTAAGAAGTGAAAAAGTAATATTCTCCTTATCGGAGAAACTATGGACCAAAAAATAACCTTCCAACAAATTCAACCATTTATCTACAACATCTTCATCTATTTAAACTTTGAATATAGGGATACCAAAGTTCAGTTGTACCTTGAATGGGGCGATTATTCCGAAGTGATTGTTGGATGAAGATATGTCATCGGTGGGCATCCACTGAAGGATCTGGGAAAAGTTATCCATCATCTCATTCCTTTGTTGCTCAAGGGCTTCTTCGAGAAATAATTTGATAGGATCTCCTACTCCCACATCTTTATTTTCTTCCACCATGGGAGGTCGTCGATGTCGGCGGTGATGGTCTTGCAAAGGCTCAACTAGTTCCAATCTTAAATTCTTATACCACGACCTCATTGAGGACATGCACAAAAAACCAAAGAAAGAAAAGAACGCTCTGATACCATTGATACTTATTTATGAAGGGACGAAATGAAATAAATATATAAACATAAACACAAAGAGGCAACAAAAACATAACTTCAATTGATTAATAAAAAAATATTGAAAAATGTTTACATGAAAAATGGAAATAAACTAGCTCAAGCAAAGGTAGCTTGTCTTTGAGAAGAGATGTGGCAGACACTGCCTTCTAAACTATATTACAATGAGGCTCGATGGACTTTTTATCATTAAGAAACAATGGGAAACCCTAAACATCCAAAAATCTAACCGTAGGAGATGAAGTGCCAAAATCTTGTGGGCCTCATTGGGGATAGTTGGAATGTCAACTTCCCGGGGTCATAACTTTAGCATATGATCTCTGTTTGACTATTATAATACCGCGTTTCAAATATATCCAATAGGAGGTCGAAAATAAGTCAATAAATTAGTTGGGCACTTTCAGGTCTCTTTGTTTTCCCTAAAAACCTCTTTTAGGCCTTCAAAATGACTCTGGAATTTTAAAACCCAAAAAAATACCAAAAATACTAAGTTATGCTACAATTAAGAAAACTGAAAAGAAACAACTGTGGGAGTCCAAGTGAGATAGGCAGGTGGCCACCGATATCCACCTAGATCGATTATGTCCTTGATGATTATCTAATTATGATTTACTATTTAATTAAGACTTAAGAGGGGATTAATTCATGAAGAGATATGTGGCGCATTCATGCCATACAATTAAAGGTTACCTTTACCACACAAACAAACTATTGGGCTTATGATGGTAGTGCAAATTTGAAGGGAGATCATTTTTCAATTATAAGAGAGCCAAATTACTACAAATTGGAAGTTCACTTGCAAATTATTTTGTGTCTACTAAATTTGAATTATGAAAGCTATAACCATGAATTTATAGAGAATTGCGGTTATGTAGACTTATATTATTTTTTCTAGAAGGATAAAACCACTAATTTTCATTAAAATGGAAATTGTCTACATAAAATGTGAAAGAAACATGATAACAAGGCATGTAGGCCTGCCAAAATACCCCAAAGAGTTTACCAGATATAACTCATCAAAAGGGAAACCAATCATTACTATGTGGGTCAACATACCCTAGCATAAAACTAAAAGAAGAAAGGGCACACGGCCCGTAAAAAAAAAAAGCAATCAGAAGATGCTCTGACCGGCTTGAATGCGCTTGGGGATGCTTCGACAAGCCTCATCACATGCATATACATGCAAAATAGCCAAGAAAATCAGCAAAGAGATGCTCTCACCAGCTTGGATGTGATTGGAGATGAAAAAATGATTCCCTGGCCGTGCCAAAAGATATTCTAAATGGAAAGAAAAAAACATAGCTAGAAGATACTCTGATCGATAAAAAAATATATACGTCAGAAGATACTTTGACTAGCAAAAAAATATACACCGTAAGGTACTCTGACCAGCTAGAAATACCTGGAAATGCTCCAATAAGAAGCTCATCGCTTATGGTGGCTAGCATGAATTGATTTCATGTAAATAAAATAGGAGTTCAATGCCGAGAAACCCCAACTACGACCCCAAAACGGGTCAACAAACCCCAATAGAGTCACTGAAATAAATAAAGGGTGCAAGGCTTGCTTACAAGGCCCTAAGGGTCACTAACATTTTGGGATGAAACCCCAATAAGAGTTGAGAAGAGGCGAACAGAAAGCACCAAGCAGAAGAGCCTAAAAATATGCAGCAAAAAACAACGAGCATTGTCACCTACACCAACAACATTGCATTCTACAATAAGGAATTCATGTAACATTAAGGGCAATCCCTGCAAGTACTGTGTATCAATATTATAATATAATAGGCCTCCATCTTACCCTTGAGAGAAATCGACCCGTAGAAGCCAAAACAACTTGGAGCAAACACTCCTCTGACCGTGTAGCAGTTTACGTTCTTGCTCTGGTAATGCCTGCAAATAAACCCCAACGTTCTTGCTCTGGTAATGCCTGCAAATAAACCCCAACGCACCCAACACATACTCTATTGCTAGCAATGACGACCTCAACATTTTCTTCACAATAACGAGATCTACGAGGTCATGACTGACAACAACCGCCCGACACCGCGCACTGACAGAGCGACACCAAGAAGCCAAGGCCATGCCTGTGTCCCATTCCATGAGAATATCCATGAGTCCTTCAACGTCCCCGACCTCCACGGCCATAGTGCGTTTCTTCCCAATCAAACAGACTTCCAGAAGGGCTTTCAAACTCGCCCTCACTGTTGGAGGGCTTTGTGACATGTCCACCAGGCCTTCTATGAGTCTGCCCAGTGTTGAAATTTTCCACAACACCCATTTTCCCATGGTCAACCTTTCGATTATAGAATTATATTAGTTGGAAACGAGGAAATTTTACTATATATTATAATTCCTTATAATTCCGAGAGTGAAATTTCCAAACCAACTTGTGTTAAAGCCTCGGCGGAAAGTGGGATAGCCTAAGAGATTGTTGGCTGAGAATGGGATCCCATTTTTTGGGTTGTGTTAGCTATTGGGGAAGAGGGTTGTGTATTGGGAATTATTATTGGTGATTGTGAGTTGGGAATTGAGTTGTGAGAAGAGACATCAGAGCTAGTCATAAGAAGAGTGTGCTTCTTGTAGATTGATAACTTCAACTTAAGGGTGGCTTTTGTTATAAAAGGAATTGGTGCAACAAGAAGCCTATGGTTGAGTGTAACATCCTTTTTCTTTAACTAGTTAATAAATAATTTAATTTTTGGGTATATAAGAATTATAGATTTTATTTTTGTTATGATGGAGTTTAATATTGTTGTTTTTGTATATGAGAATTATGTTATTATATTCTTTTCGATAAAATCCTAGAAGTTAGCTTTGGCTTAGTAGGCCATTATTGGCTAATTAGTAATGTTAGTATGTATATTTGAGGCTATTATAGACATACATTCTAATAGAGATGGCATTATTTTATTTTTGTTACATAATTTAATTCCAACTCTACTAGTTTGTCATTAATGGCCTTATGGTTACTTGAGAAGAAGGCATAATAATGAAGGAAATGTAATTGCTTTTGTGGAGGATCATTGGTTATACATACTTTTAATATTTTTTATGTATAAACTATTATTATTCGATGTATAAAAAGAAAATATGTTTTTTTTTTATATGGATAATCATTATCGTGGGCATTGAATTAATTTGTTATAAACATTATTAATTCACTTTCTAAGTTTTATTTGCCTATTAGTTCCATGTAGAAACGTTGATGTCAACTTAATTAGATGGTTGGGTACATTACAAAATGGTATTAGAGCTACTGGTTAGAACACTATGGCTATATAGGTCATAAGTTAGCTATATAAAAAAAAATTGCAATTTGTGTTGCAAGTGATTGATGAAATTTTTCCAAGAAAATACTTGGAGAAAATAGTGATTTAAAGTTGTAAATGTTGAATTGAGTGTTGCAACTACTAGATTGGAAGGTTGTTAGGGTAATGGGGTAGATTTTGAAGGCATAAATGAAGGAAATGCTTAAATCTTAGAGTTAGTTCTATTAAAATTTTGGGAAAATGTAGTTTGTAGGTTGTTTTTGACAAAATATCCATGAGGAGAAGGACTATATAGATTTGTAACTCCTAATTTATAAACATAATTTGGGGATGGGTTTAGTCATCAGAGGCTGATTTAGAGGGGAGTAATTTGATGGCTTAGATAGTGAAGAAGTGCTTTAGAGTGATTTAGCAATTAATAATAAGATACATGATCAAGTTTATATATATTATAAAATTGAAAAAAGAGAGTGTTATAGACATTGAATTTAGGTGTAATTAATAGTTTTTTTATATGAACACAAGCGGAGGAGTCAGTGCTCTAGCAAGGGTAAGTTAAGAGCGACATTGAAGAGTAGTGTTGAATAGATACAATGGAGGATGGACAAGATTCCTACAATGATGAAAAATGATATAGAGGCTTGAATATCAATGCAATAAATGAGGACATCAAATCCAATGGGAATAGATAATGAATTGAGCCAATATTAGAACTTATAGAAACTTTGAGGGGCTTAAATATGGAGTTGCAAAGTTGTAGGGTAGATAATGACAAAATTCTAAGGGCTCAAGAGAAACAAAATTAGCCAAACACTTAGCTAGTGTGAAATTTGAATCAATTGCAATTTTAAAAACTATAGTGTAAAGTGGCATGAATAGGGGCTTTGAGCTTGCGTGGACAATGAATTTTTCTAATGAGGAAGACTTCCAAAATAGTTTCAATTTGGGAAAAGGAGTTTATGATTATATATGTGAATACTACGTGAGAAAATAATTACACAAGGCTACGGATAAGTCATACTGATGTTTATATCATGGTGTGGAGGTATAAATGTGATGAGAAAAGCAAGGTAGTTAAAGGTGTTGGTTATTTAGTTGGTTGAAGAATTGACCAAAAATGCCTTAGAGGAGTACTTGGAGAAAATGAAAACACTCTTGATGAGTATAGATGTTTAATCTAAGAGTAATATATAAATAACTGTTGACAATATGGATAAATATCTTGAATTAGGAAGGCTGATATTTCTTATAGATTGTATTGGATGAACCATCATAACGAAAGAAGGAACTAAGAATGATTAATGGTTCCTTAAAATAATATGGATAAAAAAGGGTTGTGGAAGCTCTTATTCATGGTAGTTGGTTATTGTAGACAATAAGGAAATTGTGATGGGTATAAGAGGCCTAGAATATACCTCATATTACCCCTCATTTCATCAAGGATATATACATATTCTTTTCCACTTTGCATAAAAACACTATAAGACCAAGGATGCAAGTTATATCCTTGTAGGCCATGCGAGTCTTTGTATTGAGATTCCCTAGGCATATTATGGTTGGCCATGGCCGATTCATTTGGTTCCCATTGTTAGTTCCTTTCATCCTATATAGGATTCGAGGACTTGGAGTGGATCACATTGGGACTCATGGCTTATAAGAGCATATTATTATCTAGGGGTGATCACAAAAGGGGCTAGTTCATCCCATTTAATGTGCACTTTTGAATTACCACATGGTCATGTGTCATAGATTATGTGTGCATCCTTATCTACGACACATTATTTATCATCTAGTTCTCAACATGGTAGTCTCATAGTTTCAACAAATCATTTTTTTTGAGGCAGTACATGTTTCCTAATGCATTTGGTCTCGAAAGAAATAATGTCAACTTGGTCTCATATGGATTAGAATAAAATGTATATGGCATGGCATGTAGAAATATTTCCAAAATATGAAAGCATCACCGAAAAAATGGTAGTCAAAGGTGTTCCAATGACATATGGGGGTTCTAAATGGAAAATCAAGGTCAAATATTGACCAAATGAGACATGTATCATGTCAAGTGTTATCTACAAAATTGGATAGACAAAATATAGGTGGAAAAATACTCATTTTCCCTATGGCGTTGGAGATCCATTTTCATTGCATGATGATGCCCTCATTTGATGCAACATGAAGGTTAAAAATGATGTTGCATAGGTCAAACCATAGGGTATCTACTTAGTCAACATGTGTCATAGCACCTTCATTCAAGGAATATTAAAGAATACCCTAACCTAATTAGATATTGATAAAAACCTCTCAAAATTCTTTTATTCAATCCTCTCCCAATACATCTTTCTAATTTTAATATATATCCCCTATTTTTATTGAATACCCACTTTTATACCCCCCAATACCTACAATATATTGACTCTATTTTTCACAATTTAAAACCCCCCTTTACTAATGAAATGGTAAGATATTGGTCAACAAGGTGAATTCCCCGTGGGTCAAACTTGATGTTGGGGGTAGTGGAACATTGAAGAAGGTCAAGGATCCAAATTTTATTCGAGTTTCATAGTCAAAATATCCTAAGGCATTGAATATATAGTTACATGGACCAAATTTACCCCTTTTTACTAGTTGTTGGAGGTCATAAAAGGAATGTTGAGATGGTTAAGGGGTGAAAAGGACAATTGGACTGTTTCATGGACAAACATATAGCCATTGCATAATCAAATCAACATTATCTTCACTAGATCAAACTTCCATGAACCAAGTTTATTTTCAAGAGACCAAGTTGAGCCAAGAAAAACAACTTGTAAGGATAGATTGTAATGGTTAGATTACAATATTCCTAGTGAATAATCTAGGTTATCATTTAAGACAAATCATATTGATGTTTAGTATCAATTTGTGAGAGATATGATTGAACGTAAGAATATGATACTACTAAAGGTGGACACTTTGAATACTATTGTAGATTCATTTACAAAATATATGACAATTGAGAATTTATCTTGGTGTAGAGAACAATGGGCATTACTACCCTAGATTATTGACCATGAACTCTTGTGAACCCTTACATGCAAAGAAAAAAACAACTGGGAGAATGTGTGGGATGTGTTATATTCTTTGCATGGCTAGACCCATATGTCATTCATTGTGTCAGACATTGTGGGAGGGAGTTATTCTTCCTACATATGTTGCTCTTGATTTTTCTTTGGGATGGTTTTTTACATTAGGTTTTGGTGGTTTTTGGCACACGATTTTAACTTTTGGCACATGGTGGGTCATCCCATGGATTTTTAATTCTGATTAAGGAACCATGGCTGCATTCTATTCCAAGGTTAATGGATTGCGGGTTTATGAATGTCTTGGGATATACATGTTGTATTGTAACATAAAGAGATATCTATTGAAAAATCTTCCTGGTTTTCTTGGTTTCGTTTCTAGGCTCAAATATGTATTAATTGTGCATTTGTGCCATTTCATATTTGTTGTTTTCATTAAGAATATATTTGCAGTAATTAAGTGTACAAGGTGAAAACCAACACTCTTGTTTCAAATGATGCAAACCTGTGCATGCTTTTTTTGTTGGATTAATCTAGAGGGATTTGAAATTTGAATCTCATGCTTTACATATTACTTTATAACATGATGATCACCAATTGAGTTTCCCCTGTGGGCTTAAAATATCACAACACATGTCATGTAGTGATTGATGAAATTGCTGACCAAAAAGTGGGTCCTGCCCATTGGGCGTAGGAGTATGATTAAAACTCGAGAAAGTACGAACCCAATGGTTGTATATGATAGAAAAGTGGGAAGATTGAGATCGCATCGGGTCTGAAGGAGGTGTTATCTCCCTCGCATGTTTGGTCCCAATGTGAATCAACAACCGTTAGATCGACTCAATTTTAATAGTGGTGATCTATCGGGCAAGAGGCTAGCTATTAACTTCAGCACATATTCAAATGAGATAGGATGAATCGACGAGTTGATTTCGCAATGAATGACTAAGGAGTCAAAAAATTAATTCGAACTTTCTGTGAAGAGAGTTTTATTTTATGAAAACGAGAAGTTTAACGACAAGATCTTTATTCACAGTATTGAGTCGATTTTCTTTCCTGCAAGTGTTAATATCCATAATAACATTGGGTTTTGATTGAGGGTTGAGTTATTGTTGAGTAAGCATCAGGTGTCTTAGGAAATAGTTAGTTTTAGTTAATGGATGCTATTTTCATATATTGTGTGTGATAACCTTGAAATACAAAATCCTACCCTAGTTGAAAATTCATGTTAGTGAGATTGCATTGTGAAGACAATAAAATATTGAACACTTAGAATTTGCCATTGTTTTCCCACTCTACATGAATAAAATTCTACAAGTTGATATCTCCATGCTAAAAAATGTCCTTAATATACCTCAACATGTTATTCATCCGCTCATACACCTCCCCAATTATTGGTCAATCTGAATATGAAAACTTGATCATGTAATAAATTGGTTTGGTGAATTGTAAAACCTATTTAACATGTGACAAAAAGTGTTTGTCAAGAAGAATGTCCTTCACTACATTAGCACCATCTCTATAAATGTTCATTTCATCTCATGAATCACATGTCACCATAGCACTTAAAGCTTGTTTAACCTTCAATGGGCACCTAAAGGCGAGGCGATAAATTACAAGTCTAATTTTTGCAATCTTAAGTGGCTACAACTTGGAGTAAGTGACATACAAGTAATTGACCCTTGCATGCCCTAGGATAAATTTAATGAGTTGTTTCCCTCTCCTGTATAACTAAGCAATCCATCCACATTCTTTATTCTTCACAATATCATATATAAAAAGGTCATGCACCAAACACCCAAACCAAAATATGTGTGGATGATATCACTTAACGATTTTTCCTTCCCCTTTACAATTTGCTACATTATCAGTGATTACTTGAACCACATTATTAGGGCCAACATAATTAATTGTTTTCAATGGGATATTTGCAATGTTTTGAGAAGATGCAGTGATGGAGGAGTCATGACTTGCACAAAAAAATACATTGCTACGAGAAACACCAAGAACATTTATCATATGTTGATTTCTATATTTGTCTAACCATATAATGTAATGGATACCCACAATCCCCCCACACATCTGTAAATCATATAAAAGTTACGAATATTTTTTTTTTCTCAGTCTAATGATAAATTTCTATCTTTCTCATAGTTGGGACTCTTGTATCTTTTTGGGACTTCATTGATGGTCTTAACCAAATCATTCCGCTAAGCACATTGAATGGTATGCCACAAGCACAAATAAAACACACCATTTTTACATCCACATCATCCCTCCCACCAATATTAAGGGAATATGCTATTATACTTCTAGATTCAGAGGTTCCAAAAGTTCCAAGAGGAGATAAAATGTGGCCACCACCACCAAAGATAAAGTTTGCACTTGCATTAGAACGAAGTTTTTGTTTCTTGTCCACGAGGTCTTGGATAGACTTTGATTGGGTGCTCTGTTAAGGAAATCCTTGATTTGAATTCACTGGTTCAATTACCCACCCCGATCAAGGTTATATATTGGGCATGATGAAGATATAGTCCTACCAAGCTTACAAAAAAAAACAAAAAATGTTTCTTACTGTCATTTTTGTGTAGAATATTCTATTTCGATGTATTTTTTCTTTTGTTCCATTGATACCATAGGGAAAACCAAGATCCCTATCATTATAGGTCAATTTGGGCATCATCCCCCATGACCTGGTCAAACTGGACATCATCCCCAGGACCAATGAAATGTGGTCTATCATCCCCATAAATTTCAGTTGCTATATGCCCTAAGAGAAGAACAATTCATTCATGGCTTCTATTGTGAGATTTCCAAGGTTTTAAGTATATGTTATATTACTTATTGACTCATCAATGCAGCCTCTAAAGGGAGTAATTGTGTTGCAACGCAAAATCCTCCATTCAAGGGTGCACTGCAATGCACTTCTCGACATTCAAGAGTGTGTTGGTCACCTCGGAGCGGAATTGTCATTGTTCCGAGAATCTCCACATGGCCAGTGCCTTCTAGAATAGTCCATATGTGTCAAAATTTGAATCCAAGTGTCCATATAACACCTCTAAACTTGGGAACATGTCTTACCTATTATTAAAAAGTCATTCATTGAGAAACTACCATTAGTTTCCCTATAGATTGAGCACAGATCCTAGTGATAGGAAATGATGAAATTTGGTAAAGTTATGCTATTGGATTCTCATTTGAGAGAGTGAAAGTATTGATATGTTGTTGGTATGATGTTGGATGTCACGAGGCTGGAATGAAGCTTGAGCTGGTTGGCAACAAATTGATCATTGGTTATAACTTCCCCCTTCTAATCTTTAATAAATATTTTTGTTCATTTTCCCATACATATGTCTCTATTTCTTGTGCAATGGATTCTTGAATGATATATGTATCTAATATCTAATCGATTTGATTGAGTAAGATAAGTAGATATTTGTATATTGCATGTTGTTTGTTGTTCTATGTTTGTGTTTGTAGGAATCGATCTGGCGATTTGAGTTGGATTGAGAGTGATGAAAACAACAACGAAAGGAGAAGGAGAAGCGATTGAATCACAAGTAGGCTCCTTTTCCATTCTGTATATCTGCTTATTTTAGAGAAAGTGATAGTAATTCTTTCCTCCGTTTTTCTAAGTGACTAGCACCACACTTAGGGAATTTGGTTTATCTATAGATCACAATTCTGCATAACAAATTAGTGACTCCACTGGGGAGTATCCTATAATTCCTGATGTTTTTTCCTCTGCTTATCCTCATAAGTAGCATCTACTTTCAGTTATTAGGCATTTTAATGAAACAATTGCATTAGAAGTGTCTTCTGCTGCTTGGTTTTTCAATCCCTGTTGCGCCCAATGCACTGTTGGTCAAGACATAGTGCACTGCAGTGCACTGTCTCCCACTCAGGGGTACTCTGCAATGCACTGTCTCCCCTTAGAGACTGCGTTGGCCACTCAACCGACCAAATTCCATCTAAATTTGTCATTTCCATCATTCTCAGCCATTTGTTTTATGTATATCAATTTTCTAATGCCTCTTAAAGACCAGTAAACTTTCCTGATTCTTTTGCCTTTGAAAAGTAAATTTGTTCAATGTCTCTTTAGTGTTTTTATTTATCATTGGCAAAAAAAATTAAAAGTATTTTATTTCTGCATTAAATCAATTTGTTTTCATAAAGGAAAATTTTGTTTCATTCCTTGTTTCCTGTAGGAAAAATTGTAGTTCCATTCTTCATTTTTCTTAATAGAGAAATTATGTTTCATTCCTCATTTCTCAAAGAATAAAACACTTGTTTTATTGATTGATGCATATAGTTACTTTTCTTGGATTCACATTAAAGGAGATAAAAAGAAAAACATGCATGTGCATATAGTGAATTGTGTGTGTTGCATAGGAACAATTTAGGAAAGTTGCATTTTAGTTTCTGCTCTTTCCTTAGTAGCTAGGATATTCATTGAAAAAGCTAAATTGAAAATTTTGCTTATAATTTAGTTTTCATTTTTAGGAATTTCCATCACATCACGTGGTGAACCTCAAAGATAAACTTTTAAACAAGATCAACATAAAATTTACATAAATTTTCCTAAGAAAGCATTGGAACATTAACGATAACATTTAGAAGGTCTAGGTTAGAGACGCGTTTCGGCGTCGTTAAACATAACAGCGACTGCTAACTTGTGTGCGATACATTCCGAGTGTGATACCTCACTCCACGTACATACGTATATAAGAGCTTGTCCATGTACCTTCGAGTAGATAGGGTTGTGTTATAGTACGAAAAGTATAAGGGGGTGCTCTCATTTTGCAGTTTCGCATTAGACAACGCAAATACGGACTTGGGCCTCCACATACCTTCGGGTATATTTGGGAGGGAAAATTTAGGTTGCTATCCATCCATAGGTAACCGATTCAGCCGCCTTGTAACTTGTGATACACCGAACATAGCATTCAGGGAGATTGCCTGCCCATACTTCTTAGTTTTCCAAGAGGTATTCTGCAGTTCACAATTACTTGGTAAACCTTTTTCCTAGAATTACCCTTTTATTTTGTTTATTTATTTTTGGTCATAAAATAAATCAATCATCGTGGAATAAAAACATCCCTTTCCCCTTAATTCATGTAGAATAGCACTTAAACCACCTTTACCACCGGAAGCCATCTCTGGTCAGTGAAGGCGACATCGTTCTACGGAAACTAGTACTATCAGTACCTCTGGTGTGACCTCATCCTCACATATACTAGAGTCGTCTCGAGTTGTTTCTAAAAATCCTGGTTCATCTACTGTTTTCGATATGAAGTCTTCACAACTACCTGTGGTCATGATCCATCCAATCAATAAGACCATACCTCCCGAACCTAACATTGTTCAACTGGAAGTTGATCTGCATTTTGTCGTTTTTTTACCAAAACATCTGAATCCTAAAGTCGAACAACCAGAAGTTGTTCTTGTATCGATCGCCCCACAATCTATTGTAGCCATTGAGTCTCCCATATCACGCAATCAACCACCTATAATATACTTCAGGCCTGATGATGAAATCCTTCCACCTAGTTTGATTTCAATTAAAGAAAATTCACAAGAAGAAACACCTTCGACTCCAACCCATTTTGGATCGGAGCTTTATCTTTACAATACTTTTCCTCAATCACCTCACACTACTTTCTTTGATCCTGTGTCTATTCAAGTTCCTGTAGATCCTGCAGGGTATACATTGGGTCGTATAACCATGCCTGAGCCAACATTTTCAGTTGTACCATCTATTCCAGTTGTGACAACACCTGCTCTTGCTACCCCGTCGATGTTCACAATAGCACCAGAGTCACATTTATATGGTGTTCCTTCCGTCCCACCTGGTTACCAATATTTATCTAGAACCTTCTCTAGTGCATCCTCAAACCCATGGACTTCACCAATGTCATCATTTGGTATTATATTTGGTACATCTCTAATGAGTATTGAACATCTTGATCCTTTATATACATCATCATGGCAATATCAAGCTAGTCCATCTGGATACATTCTATCCAATACAATATCAACTGGACTCTCGACATTTGGAGAAAAATATTTTCCATCTTATTATACTCCTCATGCTGGGGGGCAACCTATAGTCACCCATTTTTACAGTACTCCATCGTTATTTGGTCATCATAATTTCAGAATGATCGTTTTTCAGTGGTAGCCCATTCTACCCATCCAACCACAAATGGTTGTACAATCATATCAACTGGTTCAACCTGTTGCACCCGCATCTAATCCACTTGTTAATACATCCTTACCCATGTTATAGGCTCAAAATTTGTACCTCAACCATCTCAAGTGGGTCCTTCCACCCAATACCCTCAAGTATTGGGCCCTCATACTCCAACTCCTTCGGCTAGTTTACAACAACCTCCTGTATCCAAAATTATTTATTCACAAGATGGATTACCATATTATAGGATGTCGCAGCCACAACCGGGTTATACCTATTCACAACCAAATCCAAGCTATTCTAGTTTGTGTTATAATCTTGGTGGACAGACACCTTGGCAGCCACAAGCGCAAAAACCCTCATTTCAACAAGTAGCGTACCCAGGTTTTGGTCAACATAATCGTCAAGCGTTTGCTTATCAAAAAAACCCCTATCTTGGTTACCAGCAATAGATTCCTTATTTTTGTGCTCAAAGGCATGTTGCTCGAGAAATTCCATCATACCTTGGCTATGTTAAACCTGACTTAAATTGACAGTAGCCCTTTGTTGCAACTTTAGAATTATCGGATTTAAACTGGCTCAAAAATGATACAATCAGTTATGATCCTTGGTGGCCGGTGATACCTCATAAATTACCCTCGGATATTCCTAAGTTCAATGGAAACCCTATGGAAGACCCGTCAACGCATGTTATGACTTATCATTTATGGTGTTCATCTAACTCCCTAAATGATGACTCCGTTTGACTGCATCTTTTCCAGCGTACGCTCACCGGACTGGCTTTGAAATGGTACATTGAGTTACCAAGAGCTTCATTTGATAATTTCATTGCCCTAGATATTGTCCTTTTGACCCACTTCCAGTTACCCATACGTTATGAAACTAGAGCAGAGCTCTTGACCAATTTTAATGATACTAATGCTACTCACATTTTTTATCATATTGATGAGTGGCGTCGTCATTGTAGAATGGTCAAGATATTTTTTCCTGATCAGCTCCTTGTTGATTGGTTCATTAAGTCCCTGTTACCATATATAACTGAGGATGCAGCTAAGGGCGGCGTCGTAACTAAAGAGAAGGTCATTTCTCATGCCCAGTACTTATATTTGATTTATACTCAGTTTGGCACGCTCTATGAGAAAATTCCCAACGAGCCGCGATCTAATTTTACTATTCCTCCTCCATCTAAGGACTCTCATGTCGATGACGGTATGATCGGTACTACAAGCACAAATTACTCTATTGCATCAGATCCTGCAACTTCTTCCGAAATTCATGTCGTGTCATCTAACAAGGGAAAATGTGACAAGCAACCCGAAGTAATAAAAAAGGGAAATAAAAGAAAAAGCAAACCTCTACCCCGCAGGAACGATCATATGATCAATAAACTCGAAATCGAAAACCTCTTTACCCTTGCATAATCTGTAATGAGGAGCACTGTTTTTGAGAATGTCCTCACCGCGTCGAATTCTTAAAATTTATTAAGACCTCGCATGCATCCGTTGTGTTGACGGATCCATTTCTGAATCTAGACACAAATTTGGTTGCTAGGGATCCAACTTCTAGTTCCCAAGTGCTTATGTTATCTATTACAAAGCCAACAACTGATGTTTTGGTGTCAACGCGTAATAAATATTACGGTAGTCATGCTACTAATCAACCTACTACCTCGACCACGAATGTGTCTATGGAATCGATTCCACCAACTGTTATTCCTGAGTTAAAAATAAAGCCACCGAAGAGAGCCGTCTATAAATCAACATTCAATCCTCGAGCCTGAGCTACTCAAAATTATGATATAGTTGAAGATTTGGCTCAATCCCCTTTAACTATGTGACGCTTGAGGTACTTCAAAATTGTCCCTCCTAGAAATAGGCTTTGTTGTCGGCAATTGGTGGAATCAATCTAACATATTCCAATATTTTAGTCTTTAATCAGACAGGCTATGTGTTGCAATTACCAGCAGAAACGACATTCTCCATCCAAGTAAATTTTCTTAATCACCTCGTTCATCGTACTATTATTGTTGAGGGAGCATCTACGTGCATTATGTATCTAAACTGCTGGAAGTCACTTGGCTCACTACGCCTATCTCAATTGCCTATGACGTTAAAAGATTTCAACAGATGTACATATAAGCCTTACGGTATCATCAATAACCTGCATGTTGAGCTAGGGGAAAAAGAATAAATGTTGAAGTTGAGGTCATTGACGGACCCCTTGATTACAACATTTTACTTGGAAGGCCATGTGTATATGATATGACTGCGATCGTCTCTACATATTTTAGAATGATCGCCTTTTCACATAAAGGTGTTATCATAGTCATAAATCAACTATCCTTCTTTGCCTCTAGTTCCCACGTAACTGGAAGCATTCTGTTAGTTCACTCACCCCAACTAGCACTTCAAAACATTGGTGTAGGACTCTTAAAGGATTCTTCCCTAATGGGAACCTTTGCATTACCGCCGCCTACGATGTCAGCAGAAATTGCAAATATAGAGACTTGCTACATGATATCTTCCACTCCATCTGGCTTAAGGAAGATTACGGATGATTTTGAAGTTGTTACGTTGGATGATGGCTTGGGTGACGAATTTGAAATCATCCTCGCTGGTCATTTGGGTTGGTCGTTCATTAGATTTTGGTACTCCATCTTATCCTTTTTCATCCACTTTCTTGACATATGAGAATATTGTGGAATCCATGATGCCAGAAGGATAACCATGGGAAGATCATTATCAACATTCCCATCTTTAGGATTACGAAGAATATAATCTTATTGAACTATATCACCCATCGATCAAAAAATTAATTTCAAATTATTTTCCCATTAATGCAATCGAATCCGAGCGAAATTTATCAAATATTGAAGAAACCATTTCTATCGATATTTCGACCAAACCTGGCGTTGTTGAAAACATTCATGTTGGCATGTCTTATTCTCCATCAGAACTCAAAACTTAAGTTGGTATTACGAGAAATGTCAAGTATAGATATTAGTATCGGGATAGATATTAGTATCGTTTAACACACAATTAACATGTACCCACCATTAACATGTACCTCGATGTCAAACTGATACGTCAACGCTTCATCTTGTTCATCCGAAGTGCTAGTCATCAATATTTTTCACTTGTTGGTGATGACTAGTTGTAACAGCCAAGTTTTCTAGCAGCTGATCTAAAAATTTGCCAAATTTTCCAGCTGGAAAACACCCATAAAAAATTTTTTCCCTCTTACCTTTCAGTCCGCCCATGACGAGATGAAACCTCATTATCAAGTCCTATCTAGCCTCAACCATACTAGCTTGTCCATCAGCTCCAAAGAAAATAGTCCAAATCTGTCCAAAAGTCTCCCCTAAGTTAGGTAGTGGCGCTTTAGGCATTTCTCCCTTCGAAAACTATCCTAAAAGCCAAAGAACCTCTATCTACTAATAGACCAGTCACAACAGACCTTCCTATTCTGCAAATAAAGTTGGTTATACCCTTAAGTCGCGCCACTAATAGACCCTCAAGTCTCAGCAATACATGTACCATAGGTCAAACTGATTTTAGGTGGTTTACAGTGTTTTAATGGATCTTTCAAGAACATAAGTATACCAGCATTCCCAGAAGGCAGTATTTATTTCCACATGATAAGACAGCTACTTCTCATGTGATTTTGAGCCTGGGATGCAGCTACAGGGCAGAGAGTTGTTTCATTAAGCTCCTGCGATCACAGTCAAAGGTTAGTAAATTATGAATGACAAGAAGCACTTTGCAAATACTAGCCAAACTGCTTATGATGCCTAAAGAAGCACAGAGACATTTGAAAAGTAGAATTATATGTCTCAAAGAAGTTCTCATCTTAATTATTATCAATTTTTCATTCTTCATTGGCTCAAGCATGAAAAGACAGTGAAAGGAAAAATAACAATGTTAAAAGCTGATGAGATGGCATGACTGAATAACCTCCTTCATCTATAAGCAGAGGGTTTGAAGACTGAGAGCGCCTCCTTCATCTATAAGCAGAGGGCCAAAGATAAAGTTTGATTTTAAGAATTGCACTGACTGTAAGACAATTTTTTATTACAGTGAGACAGTAACTAAGGGTTTCTGAATTAAAGTGATGTTAAAGGAAGAGGCAAAGCAGTGGTGCTTTTCAACAATTGTTTTCATAAGCTCCATTGTTATTGAATTACAATGTGAAGCTATTGGGTTGATTATCAGTGAAGAAATATTGTTAAGCAGATGGACAAAGGAGTCAAACAATCTTGGTCTCAAACTAAATTCTACCACCAAGTATAAAGGAAAACCATTATCATTATTATCATCGAACATTCTTCATTGGTTTGAAACAGAGGGTTAAAAAGCAATCATGGCATATGGAAAAGATTCTAAAAGGACTTCTCTCAAAAAGAGATGAAATGAATGAAAACCCAGGTTTCTTGCAGACCTCCTTCACAGAAGAACAAAGGGGCAGCTTTCACTTGTTCACTTTTCAAATCTAGTACATCATCCCCTGTTTTATCTCCTTAAAACTGAAAACTGGATCATTTTTTCAATCTGAGGATAATTTAGTGGCTTTGGGCTTGGAGACCTTTTGTAAACAAGATTTTCACTTACAGTTTCCAACAAGTTTTTTACCCACAGTCAAAAGAGAAGCTCAAACAACACCTGCCATCTCATTCAGTTTTCATAATGGGCAAGACCATATCCAAAGCATCAAAAGCAGACACTGTCATTTTAGGTTTCAAAAGGGTGAAGTTACCTCCTTCAAAGTGTCAAAGAAAACCTCACATAACACAAGGTGACTTCTAGAGGTGTCCTTTTTCAAATAAGAAAAACACTAAGTGATGTTGATATTTAAAGGTGCTACTCTTTCTATTTCATAAAAACCTTTTTCAAATGATCAAAAGTGACAGAAGATGAGCCATACAAAGACAAGAGGTGGAAAAGGGATATTGAAATTGCAATTAAGCTTCTTCCCCAGTAAAAAGGCAGTTGCACTCAAAAGGCACATCTACAGTCATTCATGTGGCTCGGAGCAGAATTTACTTCCACGGTACAGATATCAAAAGGGAAAAACAATTTTTCATTCCTTAAGCAAGAAACCGTGAAAGTTTTTAATTCTTAAAAAGGTTTCTTTACTTCAAAAGTGGTCAGGCTTATAAAGGAAATGGTCATTTGCCACTATGTCTTTGTTTGAACAAAAGGGAGTCTCATTTGTGTTTTGAAAAGGTACAAGCTTCATGTTTTGGTTTTAACCCAAAGGCCTTTTCAAACGTTCTTGAAACCTTCATTAATCACTTCATAGGGTTTTTTATTTTTTCAAATACAAGGGTAGACTGACCGTTGCAAGCCCTTTTAAATTTCTCAAAACACAAAGCAACACTCCTCTTGTTGTTCACGATACCAGAGAAGAAGTGTTCGGGCAATTTCACAAAGTTTTCGGGCTTGGATACTACGCGACGTGCCTGTAGAGTTGTGCGGCGCGTTCAGGCAAAGTTTTAACAAAGGGTTACACTGTTGCGCGGCTCGCCTGTTGCAGCGCGCACAGCCCAGCGCGCGCGCGCTTGTAGGCACCGGTCACGGCGCGTCGGTGACCGGCCGGCTTCTCTTTGCGCGGCTTTCCCTAGTAAACGTGTTGTGCCTATTTCAAACAATCAAAGTGCCTCCAAACAAGTTGTGAAGCCACTCATTTCCTCAAGAAAAGCCCACCATCGATCTTCAAGGTATTTTGTTTGCCTTCCTTGCTAAATTCAAAACTGTTAAGTGGTGGCAAAAAGATGAAACTCATGGTGTAAATCACAGTGTTGAGTGAATATTTTAAAGAAAGTTGTTACAGTGGGAGACTGGTGGAGGGTTTATATTAGCTTCAAAGAACCTAAGACTTCCTTAAAAACAGTGTTAGACATCACACTACCTGCAAGACAAAACAAACACTCTTTTAATGGTTTTGTCAAGAATTAAGAGTATCCTACTACTTTAGCATAAACAATAAACTCTGTCAGCCTTATGTAGTGGAGAAAACAGTGGTAAGGAGAGTTGTTTTTTCTATTTGAAGCTTGAAATTGCTGTGGTTTTTATTGCCCAATATTGACATATTAGAAGCAGTGTGTTTGTATTGTTGTCAAAAGACCTAACAAACTTCCCTCAAAACAAGTTGAAAGGTGGAGGCAGTGTTTAAAGGGAGGAAAAACAGGGTTTGAAAAGTGAAACAGTGGGCCTATTTTCAAACAACAGTGATCATTGTATAAGTGTTTTGTCATTTCAAAAGTCTCCTCTGTGTGGTAAAAAAGCAAAAAATAACTGTTGGTCCTTTGTTCTATAAACGGACTTCAATGAGTGAAAGCTATTAAAATCGGTTTGGAGGTGTTCTTGTTTACTTGTGTGTGAGAAATAGTGAATACAAGGAAGGTGTTTTTGATTGGAAGTAGTGTTTTACCTCTATCTAAATACAAGGCTTTATTTTTTTTATCAAAACATAAAGGATCTTTGTAAACATACCCAGCCACAGTAACATTTTCACTATGTGCTTGTTATTTTTATAACTTTGGTTGATTGGCATACAAAGGGAGACAAACAGTGTTTTGGAAAGAGCAGTGAGTTTTGTGTTAAAGAATCATTTCACCTAGCATTTGAAGAAATCTGCCTTGGTCAAATAGTGACTAATAGAGAGGACAGAGTTGTGTTTGAGAAAGCATTTCAAAAAAAACCATTAGAGGCAGTTTGGTGTTGCAGAGAGCTGATATTAAAGAACCATTTCACACAGCATTTGATGCATTTCCATTGGTCAAACATTGACTAACAAAGAGAAAAAAGTTGTGTGCTTGAGAAGAAATTTCCACATGCTATTTGAGGCAGGGCAGCAAGGTGAAGAAGAACACATTGATGATATGCAGCACAGTGATGAAGAGCAGTGCCATGAAGAAACTCAAAACAGTGATAGATGATGAGGGCTTTGCAAGTTTGAAGGAAGGAATTTTTCTTTGAATAGTGAAGGATAATGCAGTACCAAGGAGGAGGTTTTAGGAGCTAATTTGAAAATATTTCCTATGCTATAAATGACTAAGAACACACCTAGTCTCTAAGAAAAAAGCAGACTTAGGTTGAGGTCTTTAAATCAATTTGCAAGGGTGTTAAAACATTGATTCCAAAGCTACTTTGATCATCTAAAACCACAGAGAGAGACATTTATTAGAGATAGGGCTTTTTGTCAAAATTATAGAGACCTTCATGCTATGAGTGTTGAAAGAAAATTCTTAGCTAAAGCAAGGATAAAAACAATGATCGAAGCAAAGAGGTTTTTGGTGCCAAAAACACAAGGATACTTCCCTTAAAAAAACCACAAACATGTCTTTTTAAAGACCTCTTGGTTCAAACACAATACTGAAGAGATGACTTTAGTGATGATGAGGAACAAGGAAAAGAGTCTAAACATAGCAGTGATAATGAAGATAAAAGTGATGGGAAGTGAGGCAGTTATGAAAAGGAACATTATGGAAGCTAGCATAGCAATAAGCATAAGGGTGATGAAGCACAAAACAGTAAAGGGAAAGAGCATGACAATCATAAAGAAGGCAGTGACAAAGACAAACAAGGCAGCCCTCAAGAAAGCAATGATGAGGGCAAGCAAATACGAAACATGGATCATGAAGGGCATTCTCCAAAATAATGTGCTAGCTTCCTCTCCTAGGCAAGGGGCCATGACTTCTTCACCAAAGCTAGAATGACAAACAACAAAGAAGAAAACCAAGAAAAGCTCAAAACTGCAATTTGTGATCTAAAATCTTTTAAGGACTTGCTCACCAAAATTGAGCAAATTTCGATGTGTTCTTGTTTTTCGACATTTTTGGGCCTAATTGCATAAAATCATGGGCGCCACCATTTTAGTTTGGAGAATCCTCAACTCTTGAGAGTGGTACCATTGGATGCATTAAATTCAGGGGCATCTACTCAGAAATTTTCAGATCATTTGAAGTTTTTTTGGTCCCCCAAAGATGCAAAAAACACTCACTTTTTCGACACTCTGCCCACATATAAGCAAGGCCTATTTTTTGGGTTTTTACACACAAACCTGTTTTGGAGGACTTCCAGGCATTAGATTGGGAAAATTCAAGTTGTTCCAGAAATTAGAAATTCAAAGCTTTCCAACGAGGCATCACAGGCCTCATTTCGCCATCAGGAAGGCTTCCAAAAGTTGCCGGCAGGTCAGGGGACCTTTTGCTGATGTACTTTTTGAGTATTTTTGTAAAAATTGAACCTTTCAAAAATGCCTTTTCCTCATGTGCGTTTAGCTTTTTTTTGTACATGGGAAGTTATAAAAAGTCAATTTATTTCCCTCTTTTAGCATTTTTTAGATATTTTATGAGATATTTTGTGCCTTGGGCTTTGCAAAGCCTCAAGGAAAAAATAAGATATTTTGGATAGGCCAATGAGATTGCACGTTGAAGTAAGAGGTTTTCCTCACTTTGGCCTATATATTCCAAAGGCTTTCATTGTAAACAAGGCTGAACTTGATGAATAGAAACAATATATGGTCATATAAGATTTGGAAGAAATACTTGTCTCATGATTTTGGATAGTCTCTTGGATGTTCTTGGATGATGAAAGAGGATTGTTGTTGGATTCCATGACTTGGTAGAATTGTATAGTGTCTCTCTCTTTGTTTTTTTTCCTAGTTTTCATTCATAAATCCATGTTCTTGCTTGCTATAGGACAGTAGAGAACAAATTTGAGACATGCCCTTGGAGGCACCTCAAATTTCCTGTTTCTTCATAGCTTCCATGTTTTCTTCATTCTTAGTCACATTAAAGAATTCTTGATTGCTCTTTAATAACTTAAGGATATTTTTGCTTGTTTCATTCATGGTTTTATGCATGCTAAGTATGATTTATGGTATGCCCTGCTTACTCATGGCTAGCCATAGCTCCATCCATGAAATTTCTCTTTGACTGATTAGATTGTCATTTGTTGAACCAAGGAGGTCTTGTTCTGATCTTGCCCTTTGCCTAAGACTATGCAATCTTGTTTTAAAAGTGCCCAATAACTTGAAGTACTGTGTTTAGGCGTTCTGGCATAGTGATTTGAGTTTTTTTTCTGTCTTAAGTGTATTTCCCCAAATTCTGATAGCCATTTCCCAAAGTTAGAGAGTTATATATCTCTATGCATGGCTTGAATGTTTATTTCTATGTATTGATTAGCTTATAGTTACATTTCTCATGATTAATGGTTTTCCCTACCATGTTTATGTCAGCTATTAAACTAGTTATGCTTGAAATCCTTTGTTGTTCAAAAACTTGATGTCCATCTTACTCCATTTTTCCCAAAGATCCTTTCTACCTCGAATCAAATCGGCCCTTCAACAACCTTGTATCACCATTTGATAGCTTTCTTGACCTCTTCGACCCCATAGCCCAGTTGATCTGACATCTTTTTACCTATCTTATATCTTTAATCAGTTTCATCCCTCACAACCTAAAAACCAAAACCAAAAAACCTACTTCATAACTAGCCTAAAATCAGAACACAATAAGCAAACACACAGATATCCCTTACACAAATAGAGAGAGCCCTCTCTGAGTCCAGGAAGGCTAGGTCCTTGGGCTCCAAAGATTGGTTTGATGTTACACTATCATTTGGCTTGCCAATCAGCCAAATCACGGGACACTAACATAATGGCGATCACGGTGGGACTTTGAGTCAAAACATCCTAGGTATCCATTAGGAACCCTCAAAATCTTAGTCAAACTTAGAAGAGTAGAATCTGGTTGTCTCACCATCCTAGAAAAATGATGACTCAGCTGTAGGACACTCTTACAAACCTTAGGACTACATAAAGAACTCAGAAAAACCCCAAAAACTCCCTTAGATTGGTTTTTGTCAGTACTGGTGGTGGACCATACACATATACCTCAAAACAACTAAAAATCCACCTAGCGACTCCACTAGCCTCCGGTAGGCCTTACTACTTTACTAAACTCTAGGCTACTATCCGATTGAGCCACCTCATCGCCACCCTAACATAATGGCGATCACGGTGGGACTCTGAGTAACAAACAAACTTAGATTCCCTAAACATTCTAGCAACCTTAAGAATACTATCTGATTGACTTATCCCACCGCTCACTAACATAATGGCGATCACGGTGGGACCTTCCGAGTTAGTGACAATCTAAGTACTCCTTAGTTACTCCCGAAGTCTCAATCAAACTTAGAAAAATTAAGTGTTGTTTGAAGAGTAGAAGCTAGCTCTTTCACCATCTTAGCAAAATGATGATTCAGTTATAGGAAACTCTTCCAAACCTCATAGGCACATAAAAACTCAGAAAACCCCAAAAACATCCCCAGATTGGTTTTTCCTAGTTATTGGTGGTGGACCATAGCTACATCTCTGTAAAAACAACCAAGTTCCACCTGGCGACTCCACAACTCTCAATATACCTAAAGACTCCACTGGAGGAAGAACCTAAAACATGACCGGTCATCCTAGAAAGAAAAAGCACTCAGGCCTTAGTTGGATTCAAGAAATTATTGTCTTTATCTATAACTATGTCCTATCCTACTTTGAGCCTGATCAAGAATACACCGATGAGATCTACATTGATCATTGGAAGGATCTCAAACCTCGAAAAGCGAAGCCTCAAATTTCAGACCATGAGCAGGCTTATACACCTGTGCTTACCCCAGATTCACCTATGGAAAACCTAGCAAAACATGAGCCTCATGCTACCTTTCCCACTTTGGCTAAAACCTAAAATAGTCATAAATCTCATTTACACTACCTATATCCACAAAGGTCCCAAAAATATACAAGCCTCTGGTTTTACCTCCCATCTTCCAAGCCCTTCCTGCAAATCTTCAAAATAAATTACCCAGATTTGATGGAGAAAGCTCCAAAGTCACCGCTGAAGAGCACGTCCAAAATCTTGAGGATTTACTTGACCTTTATGAAATAGAAGAAGATGATGTGCGTATTAGAATGTTTGCCTTATCATTACAAGGAAAAATTAAGATTTGGTTTAAAGACCTTCCAGCTGCAAGCATTACCAATTTTCATCAGTTCACTCAAATCTTCCTAGATAGGTGGGTGGTCATGGGTAATAAAGTTCTCATCATAAAGGAATACAATCAGTTAAAAAGACAACCAAGGGAGACAATACAAAACTTTTCAGCCAGGTTCAATAAAGTATACCATGCAATGCCTGCTAACATAAAGCCACCCCTCGGATGTGCTCTCTTGCACTACCCAGATTCTTTTGACCCAGAGATGGTTTTCCGGATAAGAAATAAAGATCCTTTGACCCTAGAAGAAATGAAAAGGATAGCAGTTGATGTATAATTCAACATACTAAATAGGGAGGCACAACTAAGAATAATAGAGAAAGACAAAGCAAATCAAGAGAGACTAATATCTTCAGAGGAAAAGTTGGAAAAATTGGTATGTATGTTCGGCAAACTAGAGCATCTACTTGACAGGAAAAGAGAAAAACACAAAGTTAAGGTTAACACTGCTTATTCAAACCAACCTACACTTCTTCCTCAGGATGAACACACTCAACTATTACAAGACAAAAGTTATGAACAAAATGTGCCTAATGAGAAAGTTGCAAATAAAAACATAGAGGAATGCTCTAAAGAGACTATCAGCCATTTTGAAATCACAGATTCTGAAATGGAAGAAGAATCAAAACCTTTAGGTTCTCCACCCTTATGCTTTAAATCATTCCAGACTTTGAAAGAAAATTTGCATCCTAAAGATCTCTCAGCAGTTATTCAGGAAAACCCTGCTCAAGTTAACTCTCACCTAAATCAAGAAGAGTTGATTGAAGAGGAATTCAAATCTGAGATAGAAGATAAATCAAAACCTGTAGGATCTCTACCTTTATGCTGGGAGTCATTTGAGTTCATAAAAGCAAATTGGCCTCCTGAAAATCTATCAGAAAAAACTCATGAATTACATGCTAACTATCCTCAACATCACAAAGAATTGGTTGAATATGAAAACAAGCAGCAAATGAAAGAGAACCCATAGGATCTCTCTAAAGGCATAAGTGATGATTCATCATCTCTCATAGGTGAAGCCCAAAAAGACATTCATCCTTCAAATCATATTTCCCAAGAGAAAGAGGATTATTGTAGTTATATCCGAAGAGAAATGAAAATGCCTCCCTTTTTAACTGAAGAGGAAATAGATCAACTTATAAACATGCAGAAAACCTCTGAAACTTCATATAACCAAAAATTTTCTGATCTTTCTCCTGTTAATCTTGCATATCATAAGTCAAAAAATAGATTTGTAAATCAATTTGAAGAAAAACAATCTAATAGTCCAATATGCATGGTTGGTGACATTAATTATACTGATGATTTTCCAAGGTTTGATCAATATGTTGATAATGATGATGATTTCCAAACAGAAGCTAACTTTGCAGAACACTCAGTTTTTTATTTTTGGGAGAAAGCTCAGTTTCATAAACTTGAGTAAAGTAACCAAACAAAACATAGCAGCTATGACAGTGATGAGGAAAGCTCAGAAAATTGGGAAGCAAATGAAGGCTTGAAAATTAATGATCATAAGAAAGTTGCTGCTCTTCTTCCTTAAGAAGATTTGTTTCCAAAGAGTATCCCTACCCATCGAATTGATGACTTTCACATATTTTTCAGCCCGCCCTCTCAAAACACACCAGCTTGGCAAGAGAACTACACTGCAATATATGATGAATCTGACAGTTCAAGTGATCATGATCAAGGGGAAGAGTTTCTTACCCAGGAGAGTCCCAGATATAGCCAAGTAGAAGAAAGAGTAGTCCTGAATAAGCATATATATCAAATCCTCTAGATCAGGTATTATTCCAAGATCCATTTTTTGTTTTCCTTGAGAAATCTGAAGGAGTAGTGGGTTCTATCATGAACAAGTTGCTACCAAGAATGAGAAAAAACTTAAGCACTACTGTCCGAAAACAAGCCAAATGGGAGTGGCCTTTTCATTACTTCAGCATCATGAAAGAACTAAACCAAGATCAACCATGCAATCATCTACTTGACTGGCTATATTGGAAAGAAGATTTCACCAAATGAATGTATGTTGTGTATAGTTTAGACTAGGATAGATAGATAGCTGTGAAAAATAAGCTCAGCCCTGTGAGCATATTTTCAATTTTAGTTTGTTTGAAGAAAAAGTAAAAAGCAGAAAATTCAAAAAAAATAGAAGAATAGAAAAGAGGGTGGTTTGAAAAATAGAAAAAAGGCCCCATGTTCCAAAAAATAGTCATTCAGAAAGCGCGCAAGTCTAAATGCCGCTACTAGTACTCAAATGTCTTGTTCAGTTATCTAGCCTAATCATAGCTGAACATGTTTAAATTTATTTGCTGATAAGTTAGTGAGTGAAAAAGATGGTCAACATTGTGTAAGCTTGACTTATCAAAGAGAGTAGATTAGGAAAAGATACTGGTTCCACATGCTCAAAACATAACCAAAGAGGGAAGCGGGGATGAAAAACAAATTGTGCATCCTAGCCCCATTTTTCTTGATTTCATTTTTTTTGAAAAGTAATATTTGTGTGCAGCTTGTCCTTCATGCCGCAAGTACATGACAAATCAGACTGTCTAACCCTGATTTGATCATTTTAAATTTCATGTTTTAGATTAGAGAACAAAATCCTGTCAAACAGCTTAACCTTGACAGTTGATCTAGCATAGGTAGAGTAATGAAGGAGTTCATCAGCTTAATCTGAAATCCCGACAGATATAAGTGTAGAACTAGATAGGTTCATTTAAAAAAAATATATATATTGTCAAAAAGGTTGCTAGTCCAAATGCACCCAAAAAAAGAAAAATGTTAGGAAAGATAGTGGGGTAGGTAGAAGTATCATTGGTGCTAATCATGCTGTAAATTTTCAGAAATAGCATCAAGGAAGAATGAAATTTGCGCTAATGGATAAGGCACTCGTCTTCATAAGCCAAAGATCTGAAATTTTGGACACGTCCTGAAAAGGAGTTGCCCTCCCCAAATGGAGCCACTGTTAGTCATCAGTATTTTTCACTTGTTGGTGATGACTAGTTGTAACAGTCAAGTTTTCTAGCAGCTGATCTAAAAAATTGTCAAATTTTCTAGCTGGAAAACACCCATAAACTTTTTTTCCCTCTTACCTTTCAGTTTGCCCATGACGAGATGAAACCTCATTATCAAGCCCTATCTAGCCTAAGCCATACTAGCTTGTCCATCAGCTCCAAAGAAAACAATCCAAATCTGTCCAAAGAAGTCTCCCCTAAGTTAGGTAGTGGCGCTTTAGGCATTTATCCCTTGGAAAACTATCCTAAAGCCAAAGAACCTCTATCTGCTACAGACTATTCATAACAGACCTTCCCATTCTGCAAATAAAGTTGGTTACAACCCTCGGTTGCGCCACTCATAAAACCTCAAGTCTCAGCAATACATGCCCTAGGTCAAAACTGATATTAGGTGGTGTTACAGTGTTTCAATGGATCTTTCAAGAACAGAAGTATGCCAGCATTCCCAAGAAGACAGTATTTGTTTCCACATGAGAAGACAGTTGCTTCACATATGTTTTTGAGCCTAGGATGTAGCAACAGGGCAGAGAGTGGTTTCATTAAGCTCTTGCGATCACAGCCAAAGGTTAGTAAATTATGAATGACAAGAAGCGCTTTGCAAATACTAACCAAACTGCTTATGATGCCTAAAGAATCATAGAGACATTTGAAAAGAAGAATTACATGTCTCAAAGAAGTGCTCATATTAACTATTATCAATTTGTCATTCTTCATTGGCTCAAGCATGAAAAGACAGTGAAAGGAAAAATAACACTATTAAAGGCTCATGAGATGGCATGACTGAAAAAACTTCCTTCATCTATAAGCAGAGGGATTGAAGACTGAAGAACCTCCTTCATCTTATAAGTAGAGGGTTAAGAGCGCCTCCTTCATCTATAAGCAGAGGGCCAATGGATAAAGCTTGATTTTAAGAATTTTCATTGACTAAAGGACATTTTTTGGGTGCAGAGAGACAACAACTAAGGGTTTCTGAATAAAAATGATGTTAAAAGCAGAAGCAAAGAAGTAGTGCTTTTGAAAATTGTTTACAGGAGTTTTCTCTGTTATTGAGTTACAATGTGAAGCTAGTGGGTTCATCATCAATGAAGAAATATTATTAAGCTGATGGCCAAAGGAGTCAAAAGGTCTTGGTCTCAAAGCGACCTCTGCCATCAAATATAAAGGAAACCACTGTTAGTGTGTTCATCAAACATTCTTCAGTTGGTTAAGATAGAGGTTAAAAAGAAATCATGGCATATGGCAAAGATTCTAAAGGGACTACTCTCAAAAAGAGGTGAAATGAATGAAAGCCCAGGTTTCTTGTAGACCTCCTTCACAGAAGAACAAAGGGGAAACTTTCCCTTGTTCACTTTTCAAATATAGTAAATCATCCCCTGTTTTATCTTCTTAAAACTGAAAACTGGATCATTTTGTAAATATGAGGATAATATTAGTGGCTTTGGGGTTGGAGACCTTTTGTAAATAGGATTTTCACTTACAGTTCCCAACAAGTATTTTACCCACAGTCAAAAGAGAAGCTCAAACAACACCTGCCATCTCATTTAGTTTTCACAATGGGCATGACCATATCCAAAGCATCAGGAGTAGACACTGTCAGTTTAGGTTTCAAAAGGGTGAAGTTACCTCCTTCAAAGTGTCAAAGAACACCTCACATAACACAAGGTGTCTTTCTACAGGTGTCCTTTTTCAAATAAGGTGCTGCTTTTTCTATTTCATAAAAACCTTTTTTCAAATGATCAAAAGTGACAAAAGATGAGCCATACAAAGACAAGAGGTGGACAAGGGATTTTGAAATTGCAGTTAAGCTTCTTCCCCAGTAAAAAGGCAGTTGCACTCAAAAGGCACATCTACAGTGATTCATGTGGCTCAGAGTAGAATTTTCCTTCCATGGTACATATATCAAAAGGGAAAAACAATTCTTCATTCCTTAGCAAGAAACCATGAAAGTTTTTAATTCTTGAAAAAGTTTCTTTACTTCAAAAGTGGTCAAGCTTATAAATGGAATGGTCATTTGCCACTATGTCTTTGTTTGAACAAAAAAGGAGTCTCATTTGTGTTTTGAAAAAGTATGAGGTTCATGTTTTGGTTTTAACCCAAAGGCCTTTTCAAACGTTTTCGAAACCTTCATTAAGCACTTCAAAGGGCTTTTTATTTTTTCAACTACAAGGGTAGATTGACCGTTGCAAGCCCTTCAAAATTTCTCAAAACACAAAGCAACACTCCTCTTGCTGTTCAAAAGACTGGTGAAGAAATGTTTGGGAAAATTCACAGAGTTTTCAGGCTTGAATACTGCGTGGCACGCTTGTAGAGTTGCGCGGCGCGTTTAGGCCAAGTTTTACCAAAGGGTTACATCATATATACGCCTATAGCGGCATGCAGCGCGCTTTTTATAGGCGCGGCCACACCGCCCATCGCTGACCATTTTCTTTATGGCACTTTCCCCTATAAACGTGCCGCACTTGTTTCAACAATCAAGTGCCTCCCAAACAAGTGAAGCGCTCAAATCTTTTCAAGAAAAGCTCACCATCCCGATCTTCAAGGTATCTTGTTGCCTCCTTGCTCTTTTCACATTGTTTCGTAGTGGCAAAAAATGAAACTCATAGTGTAAATCAAACATGTTGAATATTATTAAAGAAATTTTTTCAAGAGGGACCGGTGGAGGGTTCATTCCAAAGGTCAAAGAGCCTAGACACTAAAAAACAAGGCACAAACATCAAACTTCTGCTCAAGATATAACAAAACTGTTAATGTATTGTTCAAGTATTATATTATCCGAACCACTTTAGCACAAGCCATAAACTCACAAATTGCTTGTAATCAAGAAACAAGGTAAGGAGGTTGATATTTTTTTTAAGATCCGGGCTTGCAGTGGCTATATTTTCCCAGCACTGACATAGTGAAAGTAGTGGATTTTTATTGTTTTCAAAAGACCTAACAAACTGCCCTCAAAACAAGTTGAAAGGTGGAGGCAGTGTTTAAAGGGAGGAAAAACAGGGTTTGAAAAGTGAAACATTGGGCCTAATTTCAAACAACAGTGATCATTGTATAAGTGTTTTCATATTTAAAAATCCTCTCTCTGGGTAAAAATCAAAACCATTGTTCCTCCTTGTTCTGTAAAGCGTCTTCAATGAGTGAAAGCATAAATCAGTTTGGAGTGTGTTCTTGTCTCTTGTTTACCCTGGGTGAGAAACAGTGAAGTACAAGGAGGGTGTTTTTGATTGGAAGCAGTGTTTTGCCTCTGTCTAAATACAGGGCTGTCTTGTTTTTATCAAAACATAAAGGATATTTGTAAACATACCCAACCACAGTAACATTTTCACTATGTGCTTGTTATTTTGATAACTTTGGTTGATTGGCATACAAAGGGAGACAGAAAGTGTTTTGGAAAGAGCAATGAGTTTTGTGTTAAAGAATCATTTCACATAGCATTTGAAGAAATCTTCCTTGGTCAAACAGTGACTAACAGAGAGGATAGAGTTGTGTTTGAGAAAGCATTTCAAAAAAACCATTAGAGGTAGTTTGGTGTTGCAGAGAGCATTCAAAACAAGATGCCTCCCAGGAAAGACAACAGTGGTGTCCTGCACAAGAGATTTGAGCCTGTTTCCACTGAAAAGGAGCACAGTGAGGCAGGGCAGCAAGGTGAAGAAGAACACAGTGATGAAGAGAAGCGCCATGAAGAAACTCAAAATAGTGATAGATGATGAGGGCTTTGCAAGTTTGAAGGAAGGAATTTTTCTTTGAATAGTGAAGGATAATGCAGTACTGGGGAGGAGGTTTTAGGAGCTAATTTGAAAATCTTTCCTATGCTATAAATGACTTAGAACACACCTAGTCTCTAAGAGAAAAGAAGACTTAGGTTGAGGTCTTTAAATCAGTTTGCAAGGGTGTTAAAACATTGATTTCAAAGCTGCTTTGATCATTTGAAACCATAGAGAGAGACATTTATTGGAGATAGGGATTTTTTGTCAAAATTATAGAGATCTTCTTGCTGTGAGTGTTGAAAGAAAATTCTTGGCTGAAGCAAGGATAAAAACAATGATCGAAGGAAAGAGGTTTTTGGTGCCAAAAACACAAGGATACTTCCCTTCAAAAACCACAAACATGTCTTGTTAAAGACCTCTTGGCTCAAACACAATACTGAAGAGATGAATTTAGTGATGATGAGGAACAAGGCAAAGAGTCTTAACATAGCAGTGATATTGAAGAGCAAGGTGATGGGCAGTGAGGTAGTGATGAAAGGGAACATTATGGCAGCCAGCACAGCAATAAGCATAAGGGTGATGAAGTACATTGAGTCTCAAATCTGCATCTTTCCTATACACCTTTCTAGACCTTTTTCATTCACCTGAACCTTCTAAGTTGTCAATATCATTGCATATTAATTGTAAAAGAGCATCTAAAATGGTTTTTAACTATGTTTTGTGTCTGCTGCTTGATTTATATTTTTGCTCATTTAGCTGCGGAATTCACATCTATATCACCATGGTCTTGTGAAAATTTTGATTGAAAAACAGTTAAAAGAGAACAAGGACACATGGGAACAATTTTTGATCAGAAATTTCTTTGAAGAACCCCAAGAAATTCTTGAAGGTAGCACATCAAGAAGGAGTAGGAGAAAAAGAACAAATGATGAAACTCAAAGTACTCCTACTACTACAATTGAAAGAACTAGTAGGGAAGAGACACTGTCAAAAAGGAGGAAGAAAGAAACCAAGGGTAAAAAGCCAATAACATCAAAAGAGAGAAAAAGTATTGAGGCTATGCATCAAACCCCTTCTTCCGAAGAAGATCATCAAGTGTTATCTGAGAGACTAGTTCACCTTCAAGAACAATCATCTATGGCCAAGAAGAGAGGGAAAGGAAAACAAAAGAAAAAAGACAGTGGTCCACAGCGTATAAGAAGAAGTTCCAGGCTTAAGGGGAAGTTGAGGAAAACGCAAACGAAAGGACCCCATTTTATTGATTTGGGAGAAGAAACATCTAAACAATCCCCAGCTGGCCATAGTCCATCTCACTCTCAGTCAGACAGTGAACCTAGTTCATTTCATTCTCAGTCAGACATTGAACATAGTCCATCCCATTCTTAGCCAGACGTTGATGTGAGCCCTTCTCAGCCAGATTTTGAAGACAACTCTCCTCCACGGCATTTTGGGGACATCCCAATAAAAACGACACCTGATATAGACCCAAAACAGCAAGAAGTATATGATTATATAGAATCTTTAGAAAAAGCAGCTACGGGTCCCAGTACTTCGTCCACTCAGCCTCACATAGCACAAGATGATCTAGTCCAATCATTGAAACAAGAAGTCTTTGAGCTAGAGCTTTTAAATAGACACATTAAAAATGAAAATGAGACATTGAAGGAACAAAGCAAATTGGACAAAATCATTCATGATAATACCATGCTACATCTGGGACTATGGCAGAAGAAGAACATGAAATTGAAGAAGAAATGCCAGAAGTTAAGCAGAGCACTGATTAATATCAAATTCAGATGCTTGATGAAAAAGCCCAGGATGTTAGCAGCACCAAGGAAGAGGAGGAGAGGACTTGGGTGAAGTGTCAAGGCATATGAATCGAAGAAGGATTATCAAAATTTTGGTTGCATGAGGACATGCAACACCTTCACAGTGGGGGTATGTTGAGACTCAAATCTGCATCTTTCCTATACACCTTTCTAGACCTTTTTCATTCACCTGAACCTTCTAAGTTGTCAATATCATTGCATATTAATTGTAAAAGAGCATCTAAAATGGTTTTTAACTATGTTTTGTGTCTGCTGTTTGATTTAGATTTTTTCTCATTTAGCTGCGGCATCTTGCCACTTTCCGCAGCTGCTGCAACTTTCCGTAGCCATTTTGTGAAAGTCTATGTTGTAAGTTCCTCAGCAAATCGAGCCACATGGGCAAGTCGAAATGATGTGGACATGGATCGTGTCCCATTGGCTCGTGAAAATTCTCACTTGGTGAGGCCGGTCAAAGGTGGCCAAGGGAAGTCAACCGTAGAGTCCCACGCACAGGACTCTGCTTCTCATCACGTAGAGATTTGTATGACCGTTATAATTTACTGAGACACATCAACACCGTATTACCCGCTCCATAAGCCTAACCAACATCCACTCTTCATAGATTTACCTCACCGCGCTGTGATGTCAGATCTCCTACGTGATGGTTCACGTGGTTCTACTTCAGTTATTTTCAAACTTTAGGGAATTAGTTATATCACCTTTGTTATAAATAACGCGTTTTCATACGCATAATAGTTAGCCTCCATATAGCTCTGTAATGTAATTGCGTTGCCACTGTGCTGTAATATCATTTCTCCGTTATGACTGCATTTTAATATATAAGAAGACTCTGTTTCCAAGCGTAATTCGTATTTGAAGGCTGTTGCCCGAGGCTGGTGCAGAGGGCCCCTGCACACGCTGAGGTTTTGTGCATTACTGTATAGTTTCTTGTTTTATTTATTTAAGTTCATTGTGCCATAAGTCATTCACGTGTTTATACATTGCATCTTTCATGGTATTTATGCTTCATCTCTGTTCATAATCTTTCATGCTTTACATTTTACTTTTGTCCATAATCTTTCATGTTTTATGTTGTTGTTAACTGATCAGTGTTCTTGTTTCAGATTACAAATAGGCAGCCCGGGAATTTTCATATCTTTTGACTAATGACATGGAATCAATATTGTTCTGCTGCTAATTTATTTTTCTTAGTTTTTGTTTAATTCCAGTACTGCTTTGTTTATTTCAATCTTGCACATTTGCTTCAGTAGTTAGATTTAGATATATTAAATTGCTCATGTCATTTTCAGTTACCTCCGAAAACCATAGCTGGACTAATGGTGAGGGATTGAAGTATGAGTGTGTAGTTTGATATTAGTTTACTTTCCGCAAGTTAGATATATTAAATTGCTCATGTCATTTTCAGTTACCTCCGAAAACCATAGCTGGACTAATGGTGAGGGATTGAAGTATGAGTGTGTAGTTTGATATTAGTTTCTTTTTTCTGCAAATTAGATATCAGATTGCTCAAGTTGTTTATGGTTACCTCCGAAAGCCATAGCTGGACTAATGGTGAGGGATCAGAATATAAGTTGATGTAATTTGATTTAGATTTACTTTGCTGCAATTCTTGGATTTCTTTAAGCATAGTTTCTTTTGTATTTGGACAGCAGCAAGGATAATGAGTTTCATGATCAGTAGTTCACTGTTGTTTGACTAGAATAGTGATGCAATTTCATTTTCTTTGAAGAATTAATTTTGTCATTGTGTGTTTTAAAAATTCTTTTGAAGTTTGGAAAATCATTAGAAGGACATCATTGTCTTGAATATTTGTCTCCATACTTGTCTTTTAGAATTTCATAAAAATCCAAAAAAATGACAAAAAGTAAGAGATAGGTTATCTTGCACATATAGTGTGCCACACTTCATCAGCTTACGAATCCCAGATCGATAAATTAATGTAGAAATTTAGGACACACTAAATTGTCCAAACAAGACAAAACAAAGAAAGGGAAATAACATGACACCATGAAGAAGGTAGTGACAAAGACAAAACAAGGCACTCTCAAGCAAGCAATGATGAGGGCAAGAAAATAAAAGACATGGATCATGAAGGGAATTCTCCAAAGCATGTGCTAGCTGCCTCTCCTAGGCAAGGGGCCATGAATTCTTCACCAAAGCTAGAATGCCAAACAACAAAGAAGAAAACCAAGAAAAGCTCAAAACTGCCCAAAGAGGGCGCCCGGTGAGAAAAAAGGAGAAAGACACCTTCAGGCTTGGAATTTTGGCCCTATCTTCTAGACATGTTTCTAAAAAGCCTTGAGGGACTTGCTCACCAAAATTGAGCAAATTTTGACATGTTCTTGTTTTTCGACATTTTTGGGCCTAATTTCATAAAATCATGGGCATCACCATTTTAGTTTGGGGCATCATCAAAGGATGAAAATGGTATCATTGGATGCCATAATTTCAGGAGGACATACTCAGCAATTTTCAGAACATTTGAAGATCATTTGCTCCCCCAAAATGGCGAAAAACACTCGCTTTTTCTACACTCTGCCCCGTTTATCAGCAAGGCTTATTTTTTGGGTTTTTACACACAGGTCTATTTTTGGAGGACTTCCAGTGGTCAGTTGGGATAAAACTAAACATTTTCAGAAATTAGACACTCAGAGCTTTCCAACGCGATATCATGAGCTTCATTTCGACATCGGGAAGGCTTCCAAAAGTTGCCGGAAAGTCAGGGGACCTTTTGCTGATGTATTTTTTGAGTATTTTTGTAAAAATTGAACCTTTCAAAACTGCTTTTTCCTCATGTGCGTTTAGCTATTTTTGCACATGAGAAGTTATGAAAAGTCAATTTATTTCCCTCTTTTAGCATTTTTTAGATATTTTATGAGATATTTTGTGCCTTGGACTTTGCAAAGCCTCAAGGACAAAATAAGATATTTTGGATAGGCCAATGAGATTGCAAGTTGAACTAAGAGGTTTTCCTCACTTTGGCCTATATATTCCAAAGGCTTTCATTGTAAACAGAGGCTGAACTTGATGAATAGAAGCAATATATGGTCATATAAGATTTGGAAGAAATACTTGTCTCATGCTTTTGGATAGTCTCTTGGATGTTCTTGGATGATGAAAGAGGATTGTTGTTGGATTCCATGACTTGGTAGAATGGTATAATGTCTCTCTCTTTGTTTTGTTTCCTATTTTTCATTCATAAATCCATGTTCTTTCTTGCTATAGGACAGTAGAGAACAAATTTGAGACATGCCCTTGGAGGCACCTCAAATTTCCTGTTTCTTCATAGCTTCCATGTTTTCTTCATTCTTAGTCACATTAAAGAATTCTTGATTGCTCTTTAATAACTTAAGGATATTGTTGCTTGTTTCATTCATGGTTTTATGCATGCTAAGTATGATTTACGGTATGCCTTGCTTACTCATGGCTAGCCATAGCTCCATCCATGAAATTTCTCTTTGACTGATTAGATTTTCATTTGTTGAACCAAGGAGGTCTTGTTCTGATCTTGCACTTTACCTAAGACTATGCAATCTTGTTTTCAAAGTGCCCAATAACTTGAAGTACTGTGTTTAGGTGTTCCAGCATAGTGATTTGAGTTGTTTTTCTGTCTTAAGTGTATTTCCCCAAAGTCTGATAGCCATTTCCCAAAGTTAGAGAGTTATATATCTCTATGCATGGCTTGAATGTTTATTTCTATGTATTGATTAGCTTATAGTTACATTTCTCATGATCAATGGTTTGCCCTACCATGTTTATGTCAGCTATTAAACTAGTTATGCTTGAAATCATTTGTTGTTCACAAACTTGATGTCCATCTTACTCCATTTTGCCCAAAGATCCTTTCTATTTCGAATCAAATCGGCCCTTCAACAATCTTGTATCACCATCTGATAGCTTTCTTGACCTCTTCGACCCCATAGCCCAGTTGATCTGACATCTTTTTACCTATCTTATATCTTTGATCAGTTTCATCCCTCACAACCTAAAAACCAAAACCAAAAAACCTACTTCATAACTAGCCTAAAATCATAACACAATAAGCAAACACACAGATATCCCTTACACAAATAGAGAGAGCCCTCTCTGAGTCCAGGAAGGCTAGGTCCTTGGGCTCCAAAGACTGGTTTGATGTTGCACTCTCATTTGGCTTGCCAATCAGCCAAATCACGGGATCTAACACG